>JAPYYM010002098.1:0-12678 GCA_028534135.1 Potos flavus
TGGAGACAGAGATGTGTCCACATCTGCTTCTCCTCTTTCACACAAGCGCTGTGGAGTGTGTGGTCCCCCGGCGGGAGCTTCTGCACAGGCTGAGTCCCCCTGTGTCTTCCCCGGGCAGCCTGCCTTGAGTGCCACGTGTGCGTGCGGGCCGCTGTCAGAAATCAGTCTTGGGCTTTCCCTGATCGTGGGTCCTCCGTCTCGTCTCAGCTTCTGTCCTGCGTCCAGGTTGTGTGCAGACCCTGTCCCAGTCTTCCTGGTCAGTTTCCACACTGTCTCTGTGTCACTAGCCGCCCCCCAACAGTTCCTGACCCTCATGGGGCCGGCAGAGCCCTGAGAGCCTTCTGAGCCCACAGCTGCCGGCCCCGCAGCATCTGTGGTGCTTGGACGTGAAGAGCTTCCGGGGCAGCTGGTGGTGCCTCAGCTCGTGATCTCAGGGTCATGAGATCGAGTCCTGCGTCGGGACTTTGCCCACCCCCCCCAAAAAAAGTAAAATAAAATAAAAATTAAAAAATTAGTAAGTGAAGCAGTTCGCTAACAGAGAGTGAGGTCACCTCGCTCCGTGCTCCCCGAGCCTGGCGGCCGGGCCGCGGGTGCTCGTTCACGACCCTGGGGGCATCTCGGGCTCGGCTGGCTGAGGCGGGCGTCAGGCTGTAAGAGACGGCAGTAGGTGGGCCTTGTGGAAACTGAGGACTCCTGTTTTCGGGGAGACCTTGCTTGAGTGAGCTAGTGCGTCCATCTACCCAAGTCCCGCTCCCCCATCAAACCGGAAGAGAGAAGAAGATCCCGGGGTCCAGGTCCCCAGAGAGGCTGGTGGGACACGGCCGGCAGGTGAGCCTGTGTCTTCACCCCTGACTGCAGTGGCTGGAGCTGCACCTGCACCAGGAGATCCCGACGTCCCTGCTCATCCTGTCCCGGGCCATGTACCTCCCGGACACCCTGTCGCCTGCCGACCAGCTCAAGTCCACGCTGCAGACGCTCCCGGAGATCGTGGTACGTGTGCCGGGAGACCGCGTCTGCCGGTGCTCTGGAAGGGGGGGCCCTCTCGCCTCTGGGGCCACACCCCCCACCGTCTCGTCGGTCCTCTCGGAGCGTGGAGGGCCCCTGTGACAGCCGCAGGAGGTGCCCCTCGGCCGCCCCGCAGCATTTGCAGCAGACGGGGCTCCCGAGTGGGACCCCGGATGCGGGCGGGCAGGGATGCCGTGGGGGCCTCTCGGGCCGCAGGCAGCCCTCACAGGTCCCCCCCACCTGCAGGCGAAGGAGGCCCAGGTGAAGGTGGCCGAAGTGGAGGGCGAGCAGGTGGACAACAGGGCGAAGCTAGAGGCCACGCTACAGGAGGAGGCGGCCATCCGGCGGGAGCAGCGGGAGGAGGAGCGGCAGAGGCTCTCGGACACAGCGGTAAGCAGCCAGCAGGTCCCTGCGCCTGCCCGGGCGCAGCGGGAGCCGCACGCAGCGCCGGCATAGGCCACAGCCGTCTGCTGCAGCTTTTCGAGAAACTGCTTGTGGAGCCGCGCCTGGAGGGTCCCTGCGGTCCAGCTCCTGCTTTCCGCCTGGAGCGGCCGGGGTGTGGGATTGGCTGGCTCTCCCGTGGTCCGGGTGCCAGCGGCCGGCTCCGCCGATGGGCAGAGGGGCGGCGCGGTGCCCACGTTCTCTTTGGGCCCCCACAGCCCGGGCAGCGGGTGTGTTTGCTCTGGAGGTCGTGGGGCAGCTTCGTGCAGTGGTCAGGAGGGTGGAAGTAGGTGCCGGTACCGCGTTAGATGGTCGCCTCCGTGGGCCTGGTGAGCGCCGGCGCGCGGCTGCGGGAGTCACGGAATGCGCCCGTCGGAGCCCTGCGGGGCCGCCTCACCGGAGCACCCCCTCCACGCCGGCTGCCGGGCTTTCAGTCCTCCATCGGTGTGCGGCCGGCCTGTCGACAACGCGCCCTCGGTCTGTGCCGGCGCTGGCGCTCCAGGATGGCGGCTGGGGTGCCCTCTGGTGCTGAGTCGGTAGTGGCCTTGCATTTCAGAAGGAAGTGGAGCCGGAACTGGCACCAGAGGCTGTCCCTGGGAGGCCCGCGGCCGAGCTGCAGCCCGGAGTGCCTGAGGCGTCGCTGCCGGCAGAGGCCCTGAAGGACACGGCCCCTGTCCTAGAAGGCTTGAAGGTAAGCATGCACGCACGCCCGGGAGGCAGGCCGTGTCGGAGCCCGACAGGAGGGTGAAGAGGGGGCTGGCTTGGGGGGGGTGGCTCTGGAGGCGCCATGGCCTGGCTTGGGGTGACAGCAGGCGGTCGTGGGGGGCGGAGGCTGAGGCCCGGCGTGCTGTGAGAGGGGCAAGCTGCTCTCCGAGCTCTGGGCCTGAGCGCCTGGAAGGTGGAGGCGCCCAGTGCTTGGCCCCCAGGCCCTCTGTCTCCCCGATGGCCGGGCTGCGCAGTGGGAAGGAGGGGGAGCTGGTGTGACCCCCACCCAGCCTGATGTGCTGGGTCCCCCAGCGGGATACTTCCATTTGGGGGCCTGACTGGGGGGCAGCCCGCTCCCCACGTGGGACCCCTTTGTCGGGAACCGCCAGGTGTCAAGAAATCTCTGTAGACCGAGCGCAACGTCCGTTCAGCAGCTGGAGTAGGAGAGAGACCAGGGCCGTGGATTCGTGTCGGGGGGCTGGGGGTTCACGTGAGGTCCCGGAGGGGTTGGAACACGGCGGCCTCCATGTTCGGAGGCCGGGGGAGAGACAAGGCTGTGGAGGGACCGCTTGTGTGCTCCCCGCACGTCAACGCCTGGTGGGGGGGTGCGTCGGGGGTGGGGGAGGGGGAGGCCGTCCGTGGCTCGGCAGCAGCAGCTGTGGGCAGAGCTGGAGGAAGGCGCTCCCCTGTGGGGGTCTTAGGGCGGAGCTGCCGGGAGGCGGCGGAACACCAGCCTTCTCCAGGCCCCCTGCAGCAGGCGGCAGGGGGAGCCGGTCTCAGGGAGGATCTACACTGTCGTGGCGGGAAGACTCGGGGTGGCACATCCGAGGGAGGTCGGGGCCGTTGTGGAAACATGTGCTGGTATGGACACATCGAGGAGGCTGGGAGGAAGAGGGTCCCGGGAATCTGGGGCCAAGCTGGGCTCAAAGGGTGACCCAGGGAGGGGTCGGGGGCATTTTTAAGGGGCTGCAAGGCTGGGACTCGGACAACTGAGCAGAGATGGAACCCTGCCGGGCCCGCGGAATGCGGCTCGGGGAGAAGCGGCACCTGTCACCAGATAGGGCTGGGAAGGTGCCTGTCTTCATGGAAACAGAGGCGTCACGTTTCCAACGGACTTGAGGCCCAGATGTGAGAGGACACTTAGACCGGTCAGGAGGACTAAGGTTGCCGAGGATTCTTAGCCAGAAGCACGAACCTTTACAAAGCTGACAGCTCCGAGCCCTGGAAAGTTACCGTAAGGAGTGGAAAAAACAAGTGCTCTGTCCCCGTTGGCAGCGCGGCCTCGTAGGTTTTAGCCGTGCGGGCCGTCTGCTGGGAGTGGACAGAGAGCCTGAAGGCCTTGCCCTTGGGTAAGGACATTGAGCTTGTGGCTGAGAGCCTAGAGAAAGCCAGGCCCATGCAGCTTCGCGGGCCAGGCTCCTGGTGAGATGCTTCAGTGCTACACAGGCTGTTTGCAGAAAGCCGAAGGGGGGGCCGTTTCCAGCTCCTTCCGAGATGCGCGTTAGCCGATGCGGTACCAGATCGCTGGGGGGGACTGCACAGCCGTGGCTTCAGGGACGCGGATGTACAAACTCTGAACCAACTCGTAGCAAATGAGACGCAGCTGTTCTGCGAGAAGGCTAATACGTCATCATCTCTCGGGGCTTGTCCAGAAAACACAAAACAACAGTCGGTATAACGAACGTATGGACAGAATGAAGAGAAAAACTCTGTATGATCATCTCAATAATGCAGAAAAAGCACGTCACAGAATCCCGCATCTCTTCCTGAGAAAAAAAAAAATTTCCCTGCGAGCCAGCGGAGGAGAACGTGCTCGTCAGATGACGAGCATCTGTAGAAACCGCCGCGGCTCGCTCGGCCCATGATGGCGCGCGCTGCTCCTGCTGGGCGGTGGGCCGAGGTTCTGGCCGGCACCGTGAGGCAGGAAGAGGGGTAAGAGCCCACGGTCGGAAGGAAGGAGCGAGACTGCCCGCAGAGGACATGAGCCGCTGAAGAGGAGCGCGGCATCTCTGCCGGTAACGCGCTCGCGCCTGGCCATCTCCACGTGTGGCCGACAGTCCCCTGGAGGGAGCCGCTCGGGGCCGAGTCTGACGGTGGCCGCGTCTGCGCTGGAACGCCGAGCGCCGTGGTGGCCTTGAGGTTCCTCAACTAAGAGGGCGTCCTGCGCTCGTGGGTGCCGGGGTCCTTGTGAGCGTCCGCTGTGCAGCTGGAGCACAGGGCCCGAGCCGTCGTCCGCGTCCCAGCGGCTTTGCGTGTACGTGGGCCGGCTGCTTCTGAAACGTGCGCGCAGACTCAGGAGCTAGGGTGGCCTGCGGTGGAGGAGCAGGTTCGCTCTGTGCTCTGGCTGGGCTGCGGTCCGGCCCCTGGAGACCCAGGACAACACGGGGGCGGGGGGGGAGCGGAACGACATCCTACCGCATGAGCTCACGGTCTGGGATGTGTTCACCTGACCTGCTGGAAGGCAGCTCCGAGCTGGGGGACAGACAGGTTTGGGGTGGCCGACAGGTCTCTGTCGGGTGGCGATGGTGTCCCAGGCTTGTGGGTGTGTCCGATACACATGTGGCACAGGCGCACGCGGGCACGTGGGGGCGCCGTGGGAGCAAAGACGGGGACTGTGTGTGTGTCCGCCGGCCTCTGCACGCACGGCAGGAGCAGGAGGTGTGGACGGAAGAGCCGCCGAGTCCCTGGGGGTGGGGGGGGGCAGTGATCATTTTCCTCCAGCCGGGTTTCCGTTGGGATGCTTATGTGTCCTCTTTGCAGGAAGAGGAAATAACAAAAGAGGAAATCGACATACTCAGCAACGCGTGCTCGAAGCTGAAAGAGCAGAAGTCGTCCCTGACGAAGGAGAAGGAGGAGCTGGAGCTGCTCAAGGAGGACGTGCAGGACTACAGCGAGGTGGGCAGTGGCGTCCGGGGGTGCCCTCCACCTCCCAGGCCAGCCGGGGGTCTCTGCGCAGCCGAGCGGCCGGGGCCCTGCTCCTGGCGCGGGCCGCTTGCCCTGGCAGTTTGTAGGCCCGTGAAGGGCCCAGACCGGCAGTCTGGTCGCTCGATAAGTGAAATCCTAGCTGCAGTCATGCTTCTGCAGAAGACGCTGCTTCCTTACACATCAGCTCTTTTCGTTTGTTTGTTTGTTTGTTTGTTTTCAAAGGAGAACCTGCCCGTCTGTTACATAAACACTACTTCCGAGGGGCGCCCGGCTGGCTCAGTCGGAGTGCGTGACTCCTTCTCAGGGTCGTGAGCTCAAGCCCCATGTGGGCTGTGGAGCCTACTTTATAAAAGAACGATGTTTTCCTAGATCAGCTGGGAAAAGACGGCTAGTTTTGAGATTCATAAAAATTAAAAATAATCGGCCATTTTCATGGCAGGCCTTTTGCCATGGTGGGTTCTCTTTTGGAAATTAGGTGCTCACCAGAAACACCGAGCCCTTCACCTCGTCTCCAGCCCCGCCTCCCATCCTCCCTGTGACACCTGCTTATGGGGACGGTCGTGACTCGGGATTTAAGAAGGCACCTTCTATTCCCTGATTCTTTCATCCATCTCTTTATTTTTCTAACAAATATGAAGAAAGTTGAGCTCCACGTAGATGCCATTTTCTTTGCTACACAAACCATATTTGAGTTTGCAAAAATAAGAGTGATTTGTATGAGAGATGTGCGTACGACCGTGCAGCTCCATTTGTGACCTGGAATTTATTACTTTTGGGTTAATTTACGTACTTCTACGAGGTAAACAGAGTCGTATGGGTCCTTTTTATTTTTATTTTTTTTAAGAAAGTCTTTTACAACTCAATTTTGTTAGGACTTGCAAGAAATCAAGAAGGAGCTTTCGAAGACCGGCGAAGAGATCTATGTGGAGGAGTCGAAAGCCAGCAAGAGGCTGACGAAGAGGGTGCAGCAGATGATCGGGCAGATCGATAGCCTGCTCTCGCAACTGGAGACGGGCCAGAAGGCCGGCAGGCTGGGCCCCGCCGCCGAGCAGCCGCCCACGGGGTGAGTGTGGCGCCGACGCTGGGCGCCGGGAGCCGGAGGTGCATTTCCCAGCTGTGATGCCCCAAGCTCCAGAAGCCCAGCCCCACCTCCGTCTCCCACCTTTCGCTAACCGTTTTACTGAACTAGCTCTCGGGGTTCTCTCTCCTTGCACACGCATGCATGTGCACACGCATGCACACACGTGCACACACACACACGCGCGCGCACGCACACACACATGCACGCACAAGCACACCTTGGCCGCTGTGAGGACCACTGTTCCCCGCCACCCCTTACCCCCGGGCACCGTTGCCCACAGCTGTCTCCAGACTACCCTCAGGCTGGTCCTTCCAGGATGTACGTAGGATTGCAGCTCCCCTGGGAACCCCTGGGCCATCCCCTGCTGCCTCTCTCTTCCTGAATCCCCTCCACACAGGCGCTCAGTGATGCCCTCACTCTGGAGGTTACCGTGTGAGTGGGGAGCTGGCATGCTGGTGAAAAGCGCTCCCGTGGGCTGGGCGCCCGCATCTCCCAAGAGGGCAGGCGGGCTGGCCGCAGACTTCCTGCTGTCCTCAGGTTGGGGGGCCTTCACCCCTAGACGAGGGCCGTGTCCTTCCTGAGTTGACTTGCTGTGCTGTGTCACTGCGTCAGCCCACCTGCCCCCCAGGCCACAGCACACACAGGCCTGAGGACCACTGCCCGGGAACCGTGGGGCTCTGTCCTCCTCAGCAGTGGAGAGGCTTCCTGGGGGGCAGCGCTCAGGGAGACCTGGGGCCGAGGGAAGCTTTCTGGGCTTGTGTCCGAGTCGGGTGGGCATTCCCAAAGGCAGGGGCCGGGGAGCTCTGGAGGGAGAGGTGGTCTGGGTCGGGGTGACCCAGAGGAGGCCTGGTGAGGCTGCAGGTGTGGCTGTGCCACAGGCAGGCTGTGTCCCCTCCCCCCCAACCCCCAGGGAGACTGTCATCAGCATCACCGAGCTCATCAGTGCCATGAAGCAGATCAAGCACATTCCAGAAAACAAGCTCATCAGCTTGGCCTCCGCACTGGATGAAAACAAGGACGGCAAGATCAACATCGATGACCTCGTCAAGGTGAGCTGGGGGGACCGGACCAGGTCAGGGCTGCTGCGGGGGGCATTTTCCACATGTGGGCCCGTCTCTGTCCTCACTCTAAACCCTTGGCTTAGTCAGGATGTCCACCTAGAGCAGCCCGTCTGCATTTTGGCCGGGCACGTGCCCTCTTGCGGCCTCCGGTGGGGCCGTGGCGTGGTCAGGGGAGTGCGCTGGCAGCGGGGTGCCTGGGGCAGACTCGGAGGGAGGGCCAGACTTCAGCAGGGGCCGCCTGAACCCTGAGGGGGGCTGAGGGGAGCACTGGGGGCCCCGGTGCCAGGAGTTGGGCAGCACAGGAGACTGGGAATGGGAGTCCACCTTGATGAGGGGTCTCTGAGGAGGACGCCCCTCACGAGTGTTCGAGCGGCTTCCGATCTCTCCAGCTGGTCCGTGATTTTCCCCGTGTTTACCGGGCGTAGCTGTTCACTGACCAGGGTCCCGTTGAAAGACCAGGCGTCACCAGGCGCACGTGCTGACGCCGTGGCTTTGCCAGCAGCAGAGGCGGGAGGCCCGCGCCCGCACCCACGTCAGCTGCCCGGAGCCACGGCCCGAGAGGTTCCTGAGGAGCCTCTGTCCAGGGCAGGCCCCGACCCTGCGGCGTCATGGTGCCGCCCCCGCATCCCCCTCCCTACCCCCGCAGCCTTACAGACCCCGTGTCTCCTGCTCTCTGAGCCTCTTTCTCTCATGGCTTTTTTTTTTTTTTTTAAAGATTTTATTATTCATTTGACAGAGGGCACGAGCACACACGCACAAACAGGGAGAGGGGCAGAATGAGAAGCAGGAAGCCCAGCATGGGCTCCATCCCAGGACCCCGAGATCAGACCCCAATTCGAAGGCAGATGCTTAACCCACTGAGCCACCGAGATGACCCTGCCTCATAGCTTTCACCTGGCCTCGGGCTTTGGAGCCTGTTGGCCTCCGGGGGCCGGGTGGGGGGTCTGGTACTGGAGAACCAGTGCAGCGGAAGGACCCTGGGGGCCCTCCTGCTGGGACGGATGAGCCAGGCTCCCATCTCCCCTGCGTGCTCTGCGGGGAAGACGCTGCTGGGGGCAGGGCCACCCTTGAGCCCCTCGTCCCTTTCTCATGTGCATAGGTCATCGAGCTGGTGGACAAAGAGGACATCCACATCTCCACCAGCCAGGTGGCCGAGATCGTGGCCATGTTGGAAAAGGAGGGGAAGGTGGAGGAGAAGGAGAAGGCCAAGGAGAAGGCTGAGAAGGAGGCCGCCGAAGTGAAGAATTAGGGCCCGCCCGGCTCCCGGGCACCTTGGGGCCCCTCCCTCATCGGCCTCCGTCCCGCTGCGTCGGCTGCCCGGCCCCGCTATGCCAGCGAAGGCTTTGAGGTGATTCTTAGTGACAAATCTAATATTTTGTCTGGAATAAATCAGAAACTTCCATAATCAAGTAATTTTTAATTTTCATCATTCCATGAAGATTGATTCAGTCTGGAATCCTGAACCCTTCCAGGGAATCATGTCTGGATTCACAGAGCGGCACGGTGCTGCCGTGGCCCCCGCCGTGGGGGCCCCCCGCCGTGGTGGCCACATGCGCAGCCCGCCAACAGCCGGGAAGTCGTGGCCGCACACAGGCGTCCCGGCTCCGGAGGTGGGCCCGGGGCAGGAAGGGGCCTCCCCGCGCACGCTGCCCCCCGCCGGTGCCTGTCCCAGGAGGAGGAAGGACCGGCCGCGTGGACGCCCCGTGCCCGTGGAGCCTGCGGCACGCCCATGGGGAAGAGAAAGGCACAGCCGCCTTGGCTTCGGAGGAGATGTGCCCGTTACCTTCAGACCTGGAGTCCCGACCGTCAGCCCCACAGCGCAGGTTCACGTGTGTTTCCAGAGTCCTCTCTGGCACGACCAGGATCCCGTGGCCTCTGGAAAAGCCCCGCTCTGCGACAGGAACGTGGTGCCTTGTGCGAGTCTGTCGTGTGTGTCAGCTGTTGCTTGGTTTAACCTCTGATGCTGCCCTAACCCTTTAACCAGTTAACTAGTACCGAATTTCCGCAGCAGACGGGAGTTCTGGGAGAGAGACTCACGAAACCCTTGCAAATTAACCCTTTCCGTTCGACTGATGGATGATGCTGTTGTGGCTTTTCAGGAAGTGTCGCCCCCGTGGGTGACCGAGTGGATCGTGCCAGGTGTTCAGGGACAGTGCGGGGCGCTCCGGGCCAAACGCCCGCCGTAGCGTCACTCCCAGCTCCTCCGGACCCGCTGGCCGGTGGCTGCGCTCCTGCTCCTGGGGAGGGTGGGTGTCCTAAGGGGCTTTTGGAAAGGCGGCACCCCCGTGGGGGCCGGCCCGGCACTCAGGCTTCGGAATGTCGGGCTCTCCTGGCGCACCCCGGGGCTGGAGTGGGGTGGCCTCCGTGGGCTTAGCGTCTGGCAGCTCGGGCAGGGGCGCTCGGCGGGGGGGAGGCGCTGCGGTCCGGGTCCGTTATGGGCAAGAAGGTTCTCTCGGGGGAATGCAGGCATAGGCTTGGACCTGGGACAGAGTGGCCGGGCGAGCCAGGACGGGAATGCGAGGGCCCGGGAAGGATCGCAGTCTAAATTACTTGAAACTTTTTACTCAGCCGTTAAAGAGGAAACTTGACGAAATAGGAGTAAGATTCTGTATTCTCAAACGTAAACCTTTGTAAAGTAACAGTTGGGTTCTAAAGGGTTTTTATTTCAATTATTTGAGAAAGAAATATATATATTCTAGATGCTTCATTAAACTATTTATGAATTACCTTACACTTCCTTTAGTGGCGTGATGTCGAGCTATAGGAAGTGTGTGCGCGAGCTCGGGCCGCCCGTCGGCTGTGCCCAGGTCCTGTCTTCACCCTCGCTGCCCTGGTCGGGTGTCCTGGGCAGCCCTACGACGTGGTCACCGCCGCGGCCGGCCCACCCGCCGTGCCCCTGGCTTGCCCCCCCCATGGCGCCGGGCTTGCCGAGGGCACAGGGCCCTTCGGTGCCCCACGGGCAGCAGTCCTGCACCAGGACCCATCGGCGTGCGGGGTCCCCCTGTCCTGACCTGCTGGCCGAGGCCGAGGGTCAGTCCGGGTGCAGGCAGAGCTAGCGGTAGTTCTAGAAGGCGGCTCCCAAGGCCTTCCTGTGCCGCCTCCGGAGGGGCGCGCGGTGCCCACGCCCGCTTGAGAAGGAAGCGCCGGCTTCACCCTCCACGCCACGCTTTAAACCCCGCTCTTGTAGTTGGGATTCGGGGAAAATAGGGTGTGGCTTCTAGAGCCCTTTTGGAATATCGAAGTCCACACTTTTTAAAAAATGAAGGGCACTTTGTAATTTTTGAAGAATAACCTCTAGGCGGTGGGTCTCACAGGGGGCCCTGGGTGGGCTCCACTTGAGAACTACCCTCCCCCCGACTGAGTCTAAATGTCTTTTTTTAGAAATAGTGTTTTTATTAAAATGCCAAGTTAATGTTCCTGTAATAGCTCCAAGTAAGATGTTTGAACACATCAGAAGTCAAGGTGGAAGGCCCCTGAATCGTTGGAGTGTCTGCTTCTGCGGCCACTTCGGGGTCCACCGCTGCCTTCGAGGCGGACGGGGGTGGCCCGTGGGTGTGGCCGTGCTGCCCGGAGTCCGGGGTCCAGATGGACGCCCCCCCCCCGCAGAGCTCAAGCCCGGGCGACCTCGGCTGTGCGCTGGCTTCACGGCCCGTCAGACTGTGCCCCCAGACGGACCCCTGTGCAGGGACTAGACACTCAGTGTGATGTGTGGAGAAGGGTTAATAAAGCGCTGTCGTGATGGCCTGTCCACCGTGCGGTGCCTGTTTTGTCTAGACTGGGAAGGAGACGGCTGCCTGCTTGGGCCCTCCCCTGTCCCTGTGTGGACGCCCTGGGACCTGGGGGGACAGGACTGGGATCCCGGCTGAAGGATCACCCAGGAGGGCTCAATTCTGTCGGGAAAGACTCCAAGGACTCCTGGGAGTGGGGACGGTGCTGGCCCAAGGGCGTGCACGCTGCTGGGGGGTCCGGGATGACGCAGGGGCCCTCCTTCCACTGCAGCCTGCTCCCCAAAGCCTGGACAGCTCCCAGAGAGCCGGCTCAGGGCTGCCTGCGCTCTACCCTCGAGTAGAGGGCGGAGAGGGCCACCAGGCAGACAGGACAGACGCAATGATGCCGCCCGCCCCCCAGTCCTCCCAGATCCCTCCGGCAGACAGACCGCCCCACCCAGAGCTGCGGACCTCCACCGTCTCAGGAGGCCTCACCCCTGACACCAGGCTGCATGGGGCACTGTGTAGGATCCCTCCCCCTTTGCTGAGTCCTGACACCCTGCCCGAGGGCCACCCTCGCGAGCATCCCATCTGTCCCTGAGGCCGGCCTTGGCCGTGTTTGCTCTGCCCTGTAGGCTTGAGAGCTCGGACGCAGCTCCGGAACCATGTGGGAGGGCTTATTTCCGTGGGTGCCGGTGTGAGTGGGGGGCTGCTGGGTCTCAGCCCTTGCCTTCCCCCTGGCCTGGGCCCTGGGCCAACGGCTCCCGTCCAGGTTCTTTGCAGGTTCTTTGCAGTTCTCGCGGCGGGCGTCTACATGCCCTCAGGGGAGTCAGGGGCCTGGTCGGGAGCCTGTTTCTCGGCTCCATGGTTCAGAAGGCCACGTAAAGGCACCAGGGCTCTGGGGACGCTGATGGGGGGCGGGGTTTGCTTAAGGAGGTGGCCCTGCAGTCCCCGGGAAGGAGGCTCCTGACCAGAACGAGAACAGAGTGAGTATGGCACACGGAGAATGGGTCGCAACCAGAGATCCCGCACGCACGGTGTGGTCCTCCGTCTGCACCCAGTCTCCCACCAGGAAGGAGAGAGGCACCGCCTGTGTTCTCAGGAGGGGTTCCATCCCTGCAAGGTCTTGAGGGAGAATCCCAGCTGGTGGGCCTGAAGAAACTCTGGGATCTAGCGGTGCGGCTTCCCAGCCCCCGGCACCATTCCCTGGGACAACTGGGGCTGCTGGCCGTGTGCCCCTCGCTCTGCCCATTCCCCCCAGCGCTCCCGCCCTAGGTGCCCACCCAGCAAAGTCTGACGACCCCACAGGAGCACCAGCACATCCAGAAAGCTGGGCCTTCCAACACAGCACCGCTGTACCCCCAAAAAGCTCAGGGGAGAGGGGAGAAGGCCTGGGGCTCTTCTGGACTGAGGACAGCCGGATGAGGTCCGGATTGAAAACACCGCTGGCTCCACTGTGGTCCACGCCGGCCAGGCTGCAGGTGTGCTCAGCGTGGGGCTGCGACCCTGCAGACCCTCCCGCCCGGGAGGAGGACGCGGGGTGCACGGCTGGTGTCCAGCCTGGCGGGACAGACGAGCAGCAGCCGGCAGGTCGGGAGTAAGATTGCGAGGTCCGGGAAGGGAGCCGACCCCAGCAGGCAGGCCGCGAGGGGAAAGGTGCAGGGCGGGGCCTGGAGGTCCGAGAACTGGGGAGCTCTCGCCCCTTCCAGGGCGGGCGGCGTGTGGACGCCTCTCTCCCTGAGCCGCCACGGGG
>JAPYYM010002099.1:0-12678 GCA_028534135.1 Potos flavus
AAATTTGTTTAAAAAAATCAAAATACAAATTGATGACATTAATTTTCAAGGTGAAGTAAAATAGTTAAAATTAAGTAAATACATATAATTTACGGTAAAGCAGAGCATTAGTATAGATGTGAGTTCTAGAGGAAGTGAGACAGAGCATGGAGGAAGGGGTTGTGTTTCTGGTTGTTGGATTGTGTTTCTGGGGCAGGGGACCAGGAACGACAGTGAAAGGCCTGTGTGTGGGGAAGGGGTGATCAGGAGGTAGTAGAGAGCATGGAGTCCTGATTGATGCGAATTGAGATTCCTCCTTAAGTAATGCTGGGAGATCAGAGTGGATGTGCAGGATTAAGTTATGCTATGAAAGACATTGAAAAATTGGTGAAGAAGTAACATCTTTTAGAAAGATAGGAGTAGCAGAAAAAAATATTAACTAAGAAAACTTAGAGCAATCTAAGGTTAGTCATGAGGGATTGAGCAGAGAGATTAGCATGATAACAAT
Organism: Potos flavus; assembly: GCA_028534135.1. Taxonomy (NCBI): domain Eukaryota; kingdom Metazoa; phylum Chordata; class Mammalia; order Carnivora; family Procyonidae; genus Potos; species Potos flavus. Next base: position 488 of record JAPYYM010002099.1, read on the forward strand.
AGGAATAGACATATAAAAATGGACAATAAGAATACCGTGCATTTTTTTTTGGATTTCCAAACGTGCATTAGAAATTGGCATTTGATGAATAAGGAAAGAACCTGAGGGTTTTTTTTAAAAGAATGTATTTTCTTTCCTTTTGGAAATAACATCCAAAGGATCAGACTTCGTATTGATGTAGGTGTTAGCTTGTGGGTGAGACACTTTGGATAGAGGGAAAAAGAGAGAGAGAGGTATGTTGAAAATCTCCATCCTTTCTCAGATAATTGGTTTTCTCTGTGTCCAATGGGGATAAAGAGTGAGGCAGCATCACTTATTTCTGGCAGAGCCGCCTGACCAGAAGGTCTTATTGAAAGTCTGAGATAGAAGTCAGGGGAGAGCAGGACGACTAAGTTAGATGTGGATAAGAAAGGCTGAACATTTTCTTTATGGAATTAAGACATAATTAGGTGGTTAGCTAGGAAAGGGTACCTGTAGAGTAAAGCAAAACGTGGAGTGAGGATTGGAGGAACCAGACATTTAGAGTGACAGAGACATGATGTCTGGTTTTTTGTGCCTATATAGGAAGTCCCTGGCTATAACTAAAAAGCACAAATAAAAAGCTCTGGTGTTGGTATCTCCCTGCTATTCCTGTCATAAAATAGATGTGGGGGGGATGCCTGAGAGGTTCAGTCAATTGAGCATCTGACTCTTGATTTCGGCTCAGGTCGTGATCTCGGGGTCCTGGGATCTAACCCCACATAGGGCTTTCCACACAACAGAGGAGTCTGCTCAAGGATTCTCTTTCTCTCTCTCCCTCTGCTCCTCCCTTGACTCATGCTCTCTCTCTCTCTAAAATAAATAAATGAAATAAATAAAAATTAAAAAAAGAAAATGTACATTTCAATGTTTTTGTAAAAGAGATGGGTACTGTGAAAGAGATCCAAAACCCCAATTCCAGTTGTAGATATATGAAGGGGAAGCAAATAATGAATTGTTTATTTTCTACCAGCACTGAGTTATATACTTCCAGGTGCCTTATTTCATTTAATTATCTTCATAGCATTGCAATAGGTATAGTGTGTCACCTCATAGTGTCAGTTAACTGCTACATCCTCAGCACATTTAAAAATGCTAACCACTCATAGTACTCAGTAAATAGTGATTACTAGGATCTGGTCAGGAAATTAAATATTTTACATTTTTAACACTTTATAGTGAAATAGACCACACATATAAAAAAAACGCATAAAGCAAAAATGTACAACTTATTTGATTATTATCATGCCAACATCCATGGAAACCCCCAGATCAAGGCACAGAACATTAGGCCAACACCCCACAAGCCCATCATGTGCCTCTTCACATCCCAACCAAGAGAACTCACTATCCAGACTTGTATAGCAATCACTTCCTGGCTTCTTGGTATACCTTTGCAATGTGTTACTTATCTTTAAACATGCTTAATAGCAGTACATAAATTAACTCATACAGCATATTCACTTTTGTACCCTAATTGTTTTCAACTTAACATCCAGGAAAGCATGATCTTGTCAATAAATGTTGCTGGATCAGCTGGAAATCTTCATTGAAAAAAATAAATGAAATTTGACACCCAACTCACACCATACACAAATTAATTCCAGTTGAAATGTATTTCTATATGTGAAAAGCCATGCAATAAAACCTTCAGAAGATAATATTAGAGACTATCTTTATCACCTTGAAGTTGAAAATAATATCAAACATAGGATCCAAAGTTCACTAGTCATAAAGAAAAAGATTAGCCAGCAGTCAGAAGTATAACATTTAAATGAGGACAGTAAGATATTATTGCACACAACTAAAGAGTGTCATGGGATACACTAGGAAAACTGATGTGGATCTTCAATGAATATACAACACTGCTGGGTTTCAATTTTTTTGTTAGGAAAAAGAGAAATAAGACAATAGAGGAGCACACTCTCAGACACTTTGGAAATCACTAAAGGGAAAGGGGCAGTTAAATCTGCAAAGCAAGATGACTTTTAGGAAGGTGATGAACTGAAATGTGCAAGCAGAGAGGGGTGAGGAGAGTGGCATGTCACTAATGACCTCCCTAATCATCAATTCCAAAGTCAGAGAAGGAAACTCTTCCTTAATATCCACCTTCATTTCTCCGTGATGCAATGAAATCAATTAAACAATACATTTTACCTGATCACCTACAAATGTCAAGCATTATGTTAATTACTATGTGAACTATACAAGCATGGATATAATTGGTGAAATTCAAAGAGCAAATATTTATTGACCACCTCCCATGTTCAAAGGAGTGTGCTAGGGACTAGGAATACCAAGACGAAGATCTCAGGAAGATCAATATCTACTAGAATAAAAAGAAACACACATAGAACATAAATTCCATGAGTCAGAGACTTTATATTCTTCATGTACCATTCTCTCCTCAGATCCTACAGAAAGTCCTGGTTCAAAGTAGGTAATCATAAATAGTTGCCAAATTAATATGTAATATATTAAAGATACAGGAATTTATAAGTTATGATAAAAATACAAATGGCTATAATTTAAAAGAAACAAAATTTTAAAATAGTAGAGAAATGGGATATATTCATATAATTTGGAATATTGAGAGGAAACTTAAAAATGTAGCTCATTTGCAAAAGTGTCACTTGAGGCAGAAAAGGAGGAGAATGTGATTCAGAAGAACAGCAGGAGAAGAGGAACAATCATGAGCCACATGAGCAAAAGCAGAACTAGGTGCGGTGAATTAATGTAAGGAGTGACTCCGATTGTCCAGAGTGAACATTCAAATTAAAGAACAGTGCGGGACAAGGGCAGGTATGCAGAAAGGACCTCTCTAGGAGGGGCCTTGAAGGCTGAGCAGAGGAGTTACTTCTTTAGGAAGGTGATGAACTGACACATACTGAAATATACTGCATGTATAAGTGCAAAGCAGCAAAATCAACTGTGGGTAACCTAGGTGTCTTGTAGGCATAGGAAGAGCATCAAGACTAGGGCGGCGACAGTGAAACTAGAGGGCTGGCATTACTGAATGACTTGTGTCTTCACAAACGTGTACAAGGTACCCCTATTGGATGAGTAGGAAGGAAAACGTAAAGCTTTTTCAAACTGTCTCTCTTCTTCTTTCAAGAGTAGCATCCAAAGGCTCAGTCCTAGAACCTCAGGCTGCTTCTCTACCCTGGATCCTAGGTTCTTTCTTTTGGGATGAAGTAGATCAATTTTCTGGACAAAGTCACTACTAAAAGTTCCTACTACTTCACAGTTTCTTTCTACAATCAGTGGGTGAAGTGACATGACTTGTCTTCACCAAATAATGCTACTTCAGTAGTTCTAGGACTAGTCTGGTTTCGAGATCTTAGGTGAAGTGGAGTAGGGGCAGGTGAGTTACAGAAGGAGGAAGGCCTAACACGTGGAGTTTTGGTAAGAAACAGGCTATGGCTATGTGGATTGTCAAAGACTCTCCACATTTGGTTTTCAAGCATGATTTAGATGGGTGTAGAGGGCTGTAATCAGGATACTTGTTCCCTTTCAGGCATTGTTGGAAAGCCCCTGGCCAGGGTTAAATGGAAAGGAAATTGCTATGACGCTAGTGTCTCATTGCTGGTAAAAAAAATTAATCTCTGTAGTGAAAAGAAATTGAAAGGAGAGAGGAGGGAGGGAGTAAGGATGGGGCACAGAGAGAGAGAGAGATTAAGGACCATCGCTTCACTCGTTGGTTATCATGAGAAAGTGCAGGGGTGATGATGGAAAATGCAATCAATAATTTTGGGCCCTGATTAGGCGTTTTAAAATTATCTCATTTAATTTTTATAAAAACTCTGCAAATAAAAATTTATACCATTTGGGGCACTTGGTGGCTCAGTGGGTTAAAGCCTCTGCCTTTGGCTCAGGTCATGATCTCGGGGTCCTGGGATCCAGCCCCGCATCAGGCTCTCTGCTCAACAGGGAGCCTGCTTCTCTCCTCCGTCCCACCCCACCCCGCTCTGCCTGCCTCTCTGCCAACTTGTGATCTCTCTCTCTCTCTCTGTCAAATAAATAAATAAAATCTTTTTTAAAAAATGTATTCCATTTGTGGAAATGTAGTAGGAATGTAGGAATTATAGCTTGATTTCAAAAAGAAAAAAATTATTTGAGGGGAAATATAAATTTAGTACAACTGTGTTAGTGCTGCAATTATGCAAAGCATTCTTCAAGGTGCTGGCATTACAAGGATGAATGTGACCTATATCTCTTGTTTCCTAAGAGTTCAGAACCTACATAATCTTGCTATTATATACTGCAATAAAAACTGCAATAAATGTGCTTATGACATACAGTGAGTAAATTGGTGGAGCCATGAGTTTTCAAAAGTGGGCAGAATTGTTATACATGTTTTACAAATCTATAAGAACCTTAAAAATTAAAAACCTTAAAATGTATATGAAATAGACTCATAAAAAAAAGGAAAGGAGGTATATCTCAGATCGATTAAGGGAGCAGAAGGGTCAAAGAAAATATAATGAAATACTGTGGAGAACAACGAAGGATGCAGGCAGGGAGAAGAGTCCTGCCTGATGTTAGAGAAAAATCTTCCTCCGAATGAGAACAGATATACAGAGTGGAACCACCCCAACAAAGCAAAGGAATCGTACTGCTGCAGATAGAAACAGAAACAAACCAAAAAGTCATTTTTGTAATTCCAGTGTAGTTATAAGGCTAAGAAGTGACAGTTGGAATGAGTTTTAGGACTTGCTGAGCACTAAAACTTTCATAGTCATGCTAGGAAATAACATTTGATGAAGAGGGGAAAACGAGTCCTTCGAGAAGGAATTCATCTTCTCTCTTTTCGAAGCAGTACCTACAGGCTTAGCCCTCAAACCTAGAATCTGACTCATCAGTTCAGGTTCAGGTTAATGCCTTCTTGGGAAAGTATTCCAGCTCTTGCACTAAGGCATTTTAAGAAAGGAAATTCATCCTGGAAATCCCCATCCTCTTGACATTTCTCCTCAACCAATAGGGATAGAAAGTGAAACAGCATCACTTGTCTCCAGCAGAAGTATCTGCTACACAGGTCTGATCTGATCCCAGGTACTGGAGAGAAGATGAAAAGGAAGCGGGATGATTGATAAGCGGTGAGAGGAATGCCTGACCACCTAGTTTCATGGAAAGAAACAATATGTCATGTTGGAGAACCAAGAAACCACATTTTATAATTGTGAAGCAGAGCAGAGAGTGAGGATCTAACTATTTAGTGTTGGGTGGAGGAGGGGAGGGTACCTGATATTTTTCATGCATCTGTGGAAATTCCCTGCTCAGTTTTAAAAGAGAAGGAAATGGCTATGACATTGAGCATTCCCTGCTAGTGATGCATGAGTACCTGTGGTAGACGAGATGGAAATTGTGAAAAAAATCCATGATCACCTGCTGATTGTCATATGACAATTTGAGGGAAAGTCACAATATCACACACTGATTATTTTGCTCTAGAAGGCAGCACTTCCAGATATATTATCTCTCAATTAACTGTCATGACAGACTTGCATTTTTATTAACTGCTGAGTCTCCGGCATCCAGAATAGTTCTTAATATTCAATATATGGTGGGTCAATTAATTAATAAATGAGTAGAATACTAAGAATTAGTAAATTTAAGAGATATAGGATTATAATTATTAGGATCCAATCCCAGTTCTACCTAAATCTAAAATCCAGAAATTAAAAATATTAGATTATCTTAGGTCAGAAGAGTATCTGAAATAAAAGATACTTCTTTTGTATGAAATTTGCATCTTCATTCTGCAAATTTTACACACCTCAATTTAATATTTCTTCTTCCAATATCCCTCCAATACAAAGCAGTATCTCACTGAACCAGACTTACTCAGGAATTCAATTAGGATATATATATTACAAGGTGGAAAAAACATTGTGTTTATTGTCATGAGATTAAAATTCTGGCAATTGATCTATATCTGCATCCATAATTTAATTTTTTAAGCTTCTATTTCTTCATCACTAAAATTCAAAGGTTGAATTACATTAACTCCCCATGTTAACACCTACCTGGTTCCTGGAATATGATAACTATTAATAAATATTTAATTTTTATTTCACTTATGTTCATCATTTCAGTAACAAAATAATCAGAAAGGGGAAGGAAATGGCCTAAAAACTGACTTCAACAGAAGATAAGGATAAATTTTTTTAAGAGCAGATTTATTTTCTACTTTAAAAATTTTTTTATGTATTTACTTTTTTAATTCCAGTATAATTAACATATAATATTATATTAGTTTCAGGTATACAATATAGTGATTCAACGTTTCTATACATTACTCAGTGCTCATCACAATAAGTGTACCCCTAATACAGTTACCTATTTTACCCATCCTCCCACCGACCACCCCTCTGGCAACCACCAGTTTTTTCTCTATATTTTAGAGTCTGTTTTTTATATTTGTCTTTTTTTTCTTTGTGCACCTGTTTTGTTTCTTATATTTCACATATGAGTGAAATCATACAGTACCTGTCCTTCTCTGACCGACTTATTTAAAAATGATTAAATATTGGGGTGCCTGGGTGGCTCAGTGGGTTAAAGCCTCTGCCTTCGGCTCAGGTCATGATCTCAGGGTCCTGGGATGGAGCCTCGCATCAGGCTTTCTGCTCAACAGGGAGCCTGCTTCCCCCTCTCTCTCTGCCTACCTCTCTGCCTACTTTTGATCTCTCTCTGTGTCAAATAAATAAAATCTTTTAAAAAAAGATTAAATATCTAAATGTGAGACATGAAACCATAAAATTCCTAGAAGGTGCTAATCTCTTCGACATCAGTCATGGGAACATTTTTCTGGATATGTCTACTAGATGTGTCAAGGGAAACAAGAGCAAAATTAAACTATTAGGACTACACCAAAATAAAAGACTTTTGCACAGAAAAGGAAACCATCAACAAAACAAAAAGACAAGCCACCAAATGGGAGAAGATATTTGCAAATGTCATACCTGATAAGGGGTTAGTATCCAAAATATATAAAGAACTTATACAACTCAACACCAAAAGAAAAAAAAAATAATCTAATTAAAAACTGAACAGAAGACATGAACAGACACTTCTCAAAGAAGACATACGGATGACCAAAAGACACGTGAAATGATGCTCAATATCAGCTCATCATCAGTGAAATGCAAATCAAAACTACAATGATATATCACCTCACACCCTTCAGAATGGCTAAAATCAACAACACAAGAAATAATAGTTGTTGATAAGGATGTGGAAAAAAGGAACTTTCATGTACTGTTGGTGGAAATGCAACTGGTGCAGTCACTGTGGAAGACAGTATGGAGGTTCCTCAAAAAAAAATAGAAATACCCTATGATGGTGCAATAGCACTACTGGATATTTACCAAAGAATTCAGCCACATAAAAGAATGAAATCTTCCCCTTTGCAACAACATGAATGGAGCTAGAGGGTATAATGCCAAGTGAAATAAGTCGGTCAGAGAAAGATTTCGCTCATATGTGGAATTTAAAAAACAAAACAAATGAACAAAGAAAAAAAGAGAGAGAGGAAAAACCAAGAAACATACTCTTAACTATAGGGAAAATGCTAATGGTCACCAGAGGGGAGATGGGTGGGAGTATGGGTGAAATATATGAAGGGGATTAAGAGTACACTTATCGTGATGAGCGCTGGGCAATATATAGAATTGTTGAATCCACTATATTGCACACGAGAAAGTAATATAACACTATATGCTAACTACACTGGAAAAAATAAAAAACTTAATATAAAAAATAAAAGTTAGGGGTGCCTGGGTGGCTCAGTTGGTTGAGTGGCTGCCTTCCACTCAGGTCATGATCTCAGGGTCCTGGGATTGAGCCCCACATCAGGCTCCCTGATCTGCAAGGAGCCTGCTTCTACTTCTTCCACTCTCCCTGCTTGTGTTCCCTCTCTCACTGTCTCTCTCTCTGTCAAATAAATAAATAAAATCTTAAAAAAAAATTTTTAAATAAATAAAATAAAATAATAAAAATTAAAGATGGGCAGAGGACATGAACAGATATTTTTCCAAAGAGGACATATAGATGGCCAACAGGCACATGAAAATGTGCTCAACATCACTAATCATCAAGGAAATGAAAATCAAAACCACAATGAGATATTACCTCACACCTGTCAAAACGACTAAAATCAAACACAAGAAACAAGTGTTGGCAAGGATGTGAAGAGAAGAAGGAACACTTGTGCACTGTTGGTGGGAGTGCAAACTGGTACAGCCATTCTGGAAAACAGTATGGAAGTTCCTCAAAAAATTAAAAATAGAATGACTGTATGATCGAGGAAGTCCGTCAGTGGGTATTTGCCCACATAAAGATAAAATTTTTAATTATCCCAGAAGAAAATAATTTCCTAAAATGGCTAAAAAATATTAACTAATAAAAGTACTAGTACTTTTTGGATTCTTTTTCAAGTATCTCTTAATGGCAAGAATAGGACATTATTTTTTTGGGACTGTTCTTGGGCTAACTGTGCTCATTATAATTCAGGAGTTAGCCAGTATACTGCTAGTACTCTTTGCCTCCTAACATAGACTTGTGGAACAGGATCTTCACCCTTTGGGTGGAGAATTCATATTTCCTAAATTACACAAAAACCTTTGTAGCTTAATTTTCATCACTATGCATTCACTAACTTTCCAATCTAGTCCCTGATTTATTGATAATGTAGCTACCTCCTTGACAACACCATGTAAATACTTTTCTGAAAGCCTAGCACAGATGCTTGTGTTTCTACAGTAGGTGGACACCTTCATACTATTCTAGGCTTGCCAGTTCCAGGGCAATGGTGAAAAGTGGAAGTCCTTGTTTGTGCATGAGCCACATGATCATAGACAGGAATATCCTTAAATAGGATTTGTTGAAGTTTCCTATAAGTATCCATAGATTATTGGACTACGTATCAAGAAAGGAGAAAAATAACAAATTATTCTGCCATTTTCAGCATTGGAAAGAAAAGAATGGTAGTGGTAATACAGTTCTACTTTATGACTTAAAAGTTGGCCAGCATGAAACCTCCTTACACATGCAATGTATGCAGGGAATTGGTCACTGCCTTTGATAATCTATCATGTACAACGGAATATAAAACCAACTTTACTGTTGTCAGTTTGCTGACAACAGCTACCTCTCAGTGGGGTTTCTGGATTTTGGAGAAATTCCAAGACTGCCAAAATCCAAGTCCATAAAAACTACAGTGGTTCACATGCTTACTTGTTTTAAAAATAAAAATTAATGCACCACATTCCTTATTACATAACAATGCTTGCTTGATAAAGAAGTTTGAAAGTCTATATAATTAATAGAAACAAATTAATTTGGCTCTGCTCTATCATGAGATAACCACTACAACCACTTTAATGTATATTTCAGGCTTTTTTCCAAAATATGTGCATCTCTATTTCTTTAAAAGTGAGTTTATACAATGAATCTTGGAACACTGAAAAAAAAATAAAGTAAATTAAGGCATTAAAATAAAAATAAATAAATAAAATAAAATAAAAATAAAAGTGAATTTATAATATAGAATTTTTTATCTTGCTTAGATTACTTAACACTATATTTTAAATATTTCTCCATTTCCCCATTCATTATATTTCTATAAATGTTCATTGCAAAGCCTAAATAGTTATTCATGAAGACCCGTGCCATGGTTCTATCTGCCATAATTTATTACTATAACAGGGAGCATCTTTTATTAATTAAATTTGTTATTTTGAATAACTGTAGACCCACATGAAGTTGTAACAAGAAACACAGAGAAAAAATAAATACAGAGAGATCTTGTGTACCATTACAGAATTTAGTTAAATGGTAACTACTTAAAATATTGCAGTATAATACCATAACCAGAAGATTAACATTGAGAGAGTCCAGATACAGAACATTACCATAATCACAAAGATCCCACATGTTGCCCTGTTATAACCACATCTACTTCCCTTCCATCCCTCATGCTCACCCCTAACTCCTTAACCTTAACCCCTGGAAAATACAAACTTGTTCTTCATTTTTATAATTTTTTTCCATTTCTAATTTCTTTTATAAGGAGATCCAATTACAGCAGTATGAAATGAGAAGAAATCTACTGGCATGCTCCCCAGAGTAATTAATGAAAATTACTTAAAAAAAAAAGTCTCTGACTCAGAGGTTAGGAGCAAATAGCAAATGATGAAATACCTATTCAAGAAAATCTACAAAAGTTCAGTAAGAAAGATGAGAGCCTGTGGTATTTCAAAACAGACTCTATCCCTCTGCACTTAACAGTTTATCAAAGCAGAGATTCCACTCCAGAATTTTGCAGCCAAGAATAAAGATCTCTGTCTCCCCCAAGATCCAAGCCATTGACTTTCTTCCCAGGAGAAGCAGGACTTCAGCATAAGTCTTCCTGTCTTCAGCTATCTGTTGCTGAGACAAAGTCCCAAATGAGTGCGGTCTAGAGGTGGGAAGTCTCATCTTCTGCCCAACCACCACTTGTGGAATGGAGGATCTACCTTGAGTGTGGCATGCTGAGAATACTGGGCCCCCCTAATCCTTTCCTTGACTAATAATGTGGTGTTTCATGCAAGGAGAGTCAAACCAAGAGAGCTTCAAGCTGTTGGCCACTCCCTGAACCATGTGCTCTGCCCTTAGAGAGGAGATGTCACTCAGAGGAGCTTAGCATTGTCCCCACAACTAGCTACATGGTCCTAGCTCAAATATTTTGCCTGGAGTGAGAGACAGGCCATAAAACAGATACCTCTTATAATAGTCCTTAAGAAAGTGACTTCACTTGCACAGAGCATGGAGAAGTTTAAACCCAAGACACTCCCAAGAACAGTAGAGGTTGTGGTGAAAGACAATTGGGAGGGGATTCATGGATCTAATGAAGATACAGCTTAGACTGTAGGTTGGCTAGTTTGCAGGTAAAAACTGGTGAATTAGTCAGCTGAGATGAGTCCTCCTGGGGTCAGAACAAAATTCCACAACTGACCTCAGAAACTGTTCCACAGAAAGAATCACAATCTTATTGCATTCATTTGAAAAGAAATGTATGCCCCAGGGCACTACTGAAAGCAATGGCCATTAGTGGAGTTTAACAGCTGGATGTCGTGAGGAAAAGAATGGAAGAGTCCTACAACTACCACTGTCATTCCAGGGTAACAGTGGGCATACTAGAGCTGCATCTCCTTGAGGAGAAACATCAGAAGCTTAGCTCTATGGGTTGAGGGAAGGAAAATAGACTTCACAGAAACAATCCAACCAATCGTTATACAAAAAGAGAAGCAAATAACAAGCCCCACGGGGTCAGGGGTAGTATCCAAAGATTCTATAATATATTTCCTAATATATACACTTTCCAACAAAAATGTGAGACATGCAAAGAAATAGGAAAGTCTGACCAATGCATCAGAAAAAAAGAAGGTAGGGGCACCATGTTGGCTTAGTCAATGGAGCTTGTAACTCTTGATCATGGGGTCAAAAGTGCAAGCCCCATGTTGAGTGTAGAGATTACTTAAAAATAAAATCTAAAAATCAACAAGACAGTAAACAACAAATGTTGGAGAGTATGTGGAGAAAGCGGAACCCTCTTACACTGTTGGTGGGAATGCAAGTTGGTGCAGCCACTTCGGAAAACAGTGTGGAGATTCCTCAAGAAATTAAAAATAGAGCTACCCTATGACCCTGCAATTGCACTATGGGTATTTACCCCAAAGATACAGATGTAGTGCAAAGAAGGGCCACATGTACTCCAATGTTCGTAGGAGCAATGTCCACAATCGCCAAACTGTGGAAAGAGCCAAAAAGCCCTTCAACAGACAAATGGATAAAGAAGATATGGTCCATATATACAATGGAATATTATGCCTCCATCAGAAAGGATGAATACCCAACTTTTATATCAACATGAATGGAACTGGAAGAGATTATGCTGAGTGAAATAAGTCAAGCAGAGAGAGTCAGTTATCATATGGTTTCACTTACATGTGGAGCATAAGGAAAAATATGGAGGACATTGTGAGAAGGAAAGGAAGGGTAAATTGGGGGAAATCGGAGGGGGAGATGAACCATGAGAGACTGTGGACTCTGAGAAACAAACTGAGGGTTTTGGAGGGGAGGGGTTGGGTGAGCCTGGTGGTGGGTATTGAGGAGGGCACATATTGCATGGAGCA
>JAPYYM010000021.1:0-15676 GCA_028534135.1 Potos flavus
CTTTGTAGTAGAGCTTGAAATCAGGCAATGTGATGCCCCCAGCTTTGTTTTTCTTTTTATACATTTCCTTAGCAATTCGGGGCCTTTTCTGGTTCCAAACAAATTTTAGGATTGTTTGTTCCAGCCCTTTGAAAAATGCCGGTGGAATTTTGATCGGGATGGCATTGAAAGTATAGATTGCTCCGGGTAGTTGTTTCTTCATTTGATGAATCACCTTAGAGGGAAAGAGAACACAATTCCTCTTACCACCTAGAAAACACACACTATAGTGACATGGGCAATGTCATTGCCCACTGTCAATGCCCACTGACAATGTGCATTGAATTAACAGGCATCCATTCTAAAAAGCAACACCACCTACTACACCTTAGAAAACGATGGAAGCAGCAGGTATCAACAGCAGAGAGCAAACCTGGCCAGAAGGGCAAGGAAAAAATGGCCCAGGCAGTACAACCTGAGGTCACTGCCCAGGAAGATAACAACTCCAAAGACAAATCTTGCAGGAAAGCAGCAGGGGCCAAAATCAATGAAAGTTGCTCAGAAGAGTCCTTCAGATCCAGTGACAATGAACAAGGTATGCAGGGTTGCCTGCCTCACACTTGGAGGGTGTATCACCTGCCTTTTGTGGGAGGGGACCCATGAGGACTTGAGTAAAGCTGACTGACTAGGATGTGGCAGGCAGAGAGTTCTTTTTCCTGACATTCTTTGAGCCTGCACATTTTCTTCCACAATGTACAGTGCAGAGCACAGTTGAGAGAGGAGGAGCTTCTGTTCCTGGGATGTTGCACACCCATCCGATCCTGGGGGCTTGTTAACACTCTTATTCCAGCCTCAGACTGTCTCATTGCTAGGTCTGAGCACCCAGGCTGCCCATCCTTGTGAAAGCCCTATATGCAAGCCCAGTTACCATTTGCTCCCTTGTTCCTGCTATTTGAAAAAACTTTCAACTTGGAATTTTATGGATTAATGTAATTGTTGTTTGAATGTGGGATAGTTAAAACACTTATGCTGCTTTAAAGCCGCTCCAGTGATTAGCGCTAATGATAGGTTTTCTTTATGTGCTGCTGCAATTGTAATACCTGCTTTTTCAGACCCTGCCTTTCTCCTGCACACCATCTCCCACCTTAGGCTTTCCTTTATTGTCTACTTCTCTGCCCATGAAGAGCCTTTCATCTACCAGTACAAGTACCATACCAGCATCAAAGTTGCATTCCAAATCGCAGAAAATTAAAGAAACTCAGAAGACACATGTGCTATGCACGGATGAAAAGGACCACCAAGCTGCCTTCATTCTGCAGAAATATACCAAGAACAGTGAGAAACCATGTGGGAAGAGACTATGCAAAACCAAGCATTTGATTTCCCATGAATCAAGGCAGGGCTTATCAGTTCCAGGGGACTGCTCTGCAAAGAATGTTGATGGCAAGGTACCCCCCTCCCCCCTGACACTTGCTACGTATTACCTGAACCATCCTGTCCTGAATCAGGGTTGTGCAGGCAGGCACTTCACGCATCCCTCCCTGCTAGTCCATCTGCTGATTGCTTCTCAAACAAAATTTCCTTTTCCTGGGCTTCTCCCTCAAAATTACTTTCCTGTACTAGGAGGCATGTCTCCTGTGAAATGTCAAACTGGCAAAAATGAAACCTCTTCCGAAATGAATGGCAAAATGAAACCTCTTCCAAAAACTCCTCTTAACTAACCTCAAAATCCCTACTCCCACACGTGCTACTTTCCCTTAAATAAAAGGAAAAAATGCTGATGCTGAATTCCGCTATGATTTTTGACTTTGGTAGGAGGGAAAGAGGCAAGTCTGAAAGACAGCCTTTAATGTGTGTGCTCTTTGGTTTTGTAATAGATGACCATTGGAGGAGTCAAAAAGCAGGAAAAGCCCAGTTCCAACTATTTTCTATCACCAGCCAACCAACATCAGAAATCCTTCGTTCACTTGCAAAAATTACTGCCACCTTCTGAGTCATTACAAAGGCTTCCACATTCAAGTTCCTCTCCAGAGACTGTCCAGTCACAGCCCATGCGGCCAGAAGGACGACGACTTATGGTCAATAAGAACGCTGGGGAGACCCTCCTGCAGCGGGCTGCCCAGCTTGGCTATGAGGTCAGTGTTCTTTGGGTGTCTGGATTTAGAAATTACTGCTGCTTCTCATTGAGGTTGGAGAGGAGATACTCTGATTGAGGCTGGCACAGGGAAGGGCAACAAACTCACAATGCAGCCCTCTCTAGATCAGGGACTGGGTTGGGTATTCCAGCTTTGCTCCAAAGTTACTACCATATCCCCACCCAACATGGCTGTTAGTGATAGCGCATGTTGTCCCACTACTTGATTATGTTCTTGTTCTAAGGTTATACGAATCTATTGTAACTTATTTCACCCTTGAGACATATTCGTGTTGTCATGCATTCATGTGAGGAAACTAGCCAGAGGTGTTAAGTGATACTTGCATGTGGTAGTGTAGCAATTTGCTTTCAGAGCCAAACTGTACACCACTGTTTGCACTGTCACCCTGATCCTCTACTCACTCACACTGGAGTTGCTAATGTGATATTTTTACAGTTCACAGTATCTGTGAGCTAGAATACCCCTTTCTGCCATGTGCAGCTTCCCTACCACACATCTTATGTGAAATTGTGATGTAAAAGTCCACAGCAGAAAGGCATTTTTTGATGCTGGCATCAGCTCTCTGGTAGTCAAATTCTCAATATAAAATGGGACTCAGCAGCCTGAATGTGGAACTGTAGATGATTGTGAGAGTGACAGAACCCCTACTGGCTCTCAGGGAAGCACTGACAGGATTTGTCTAGAACCTCAGCTCCCTGGCCAGCTCCACCCTTTTATCCATTGTGCTGTGAACTCTTCCTTTTATCATTGCTTTGTACCAGAGCCTGTCCCTGAGGCATGACTACATGGGAAGGCAGTTGGAATTTAGCTAGTACCCTGTGATATATTCTCTTGAAACAATGGCACTTTTTTAGTTTGGTGGTAGTTTTGGTTGTTACTTTAATGTCTTGTTTCTGTCACCATGTCTGTTTTTGAGATTTCCAGATGATCTGGAGAGAATACTCTGGAAGGATTTTGTGGGTAGCTCAGTTACTTACAGATGAAATTGAGTGACAGCAGTTGGTTTTTCATGAGTTGAAAGGATCAGTATCTACAGACAGGATAGATGTTATATGTGGTATTGAGTAGTTCTGACATGACAACATTCTCCTATCACTAGCTGTGTTTAGGAAATAGATGTGTTTCTAACAAACACATGCTCATCCTCTCTCATGAATATTTATGCACTAGCTGCCAAAGCTGCAGGGGGTTCTCAGGCTTGAGAGTAGATGTCTTGGAAAGTGCGTACTACTGAGCTATGGAAAAGTCATCATTATGAGAGTCACTGTGCAGTTCTCATAGCATTCCTGCTTCCTTTTTGCACAGGAATTGGTGTTGTACTGCCTGGAAAACAAGATTTGTGATGTGAATCATCAAGACAATGCTGGCTACTCTGCTCTGCATGAAGCTTCTGCAGGAGGATGGCTCTGCATTGTTCAACACCTTCTTAAATATGGTGCTGATGTCAACTGTAGTGCTCAGGATGGAACCAGGTTAGTGGACTTTTGTGTCTTGCTAGGACATGGGCAGTGATTCTCAGGTATGTGGGGAAATACCTACAGGAAAGATGAGTGGAAACATTGTAAAATCCTCTATAACTAGGAAATTCTGGAAACATATTTAAAACTTTAGAAAGCTATAATATGAGAAGATATGTGACAGAATAGGAAGCACCAGGAATAGTTCTTACCTAGACAACAGCTTACTGACAAAATATGTGTAATACAATATAACTACTTTGGAACCATTTTGCACTGTATTGCAACTTCCAGGAAGCCTTACATAGTTAATCTTGATCAATTTCCGCTCTTAGCACAGTAGCAGATATCTGCCCTCCAGGAGTGACCCAGTTCCGTGTGAGGCTCACATACATATGTGCTTGGAGCAGCTTATCAGTCAACTTGTAGGAATGAGGATAGGCAAAATGTTCCTATTATCCAGATATTAGAAATCTATGCTTTCATTGCTGCTGCTCTTATGGAGGTTCACAGATAGAGAAGGGCAGTCATTGCTATAGAACTGTTTTCCTCTGGCTGAAGTGCTTTGTAATATGTTTAAACAGCCCTCTTAACACTCTTTTGGGAACCAACCATTCAAATGCTAGGACATTCAAAAGCAACCATATGTACAAGTGAATTTAGAACGTCACTGTAAATATCGGGGAAAAGGCACAGACCAGAATAGTCCTTAAAGGACTTTATTATATTTCATGTTCATCCCTGACAATAGACATGCTACACTAAAAAAAAAAAAAAAAAAAAAAAAAAATAGGTGCTTAGTACTTTATGTGATTTATATGTATACTTTTCAACACAAAATAACTCACAAGACATGTAAATAAAAACGTTTATAGACAAAAGTATCACATATTCAAACGAAAAAACCTCAATAGAAATTTCTCTTGAGAAAGAATTCTGGGGACATCTGGGTGGCTTATTCGTTGAGTCTGCCTTCACCTCAGGTCATGATTCCAGGATCCTGGGATCAAGTCTTATATCCTGCTCCCTGTTCGGTGGGGAGTCTGCTTCTCCCTCTGCCTCTTCTCCTCTCCCTGCTCATGTGCTCTCTCATTCACTGCCCCTCAAGTAAATAGCATCTTAAAAAAAAAAAAAAAAGCGGAAGAATCCTGTCTCCTAGACAATGATTGTAGAACAACTTAGCAATGCTCCAAGAGCCAAAAGAAAGTATGGACAGAGAAAACGATGTATAAACAAAATTGAAATATCAATAAAGACATAGGACACATAAAAATAAACATTTGTAGAACTAAAAAGTGCAGTAACTGAAATGAAAGCTGAGCAAAGCCATTCAAAGCCTGACTTCAACAAACAAGAATCAGCAAACTGATTGTAAATAGGATAACTGAATTATCAAATTTAAAGAAAACAAAGGAAATAGAATAAGAGCTAAAAGAACTTAATTCACTTGTTGAATATAATCAATTAGATTAACATATAGGAGTTCCAGAGAGAAAAGAAAAGGGAGTAAGGAGGCAAATAATTTGCAGAAATTATTTGTCTTTTCAGAGTCCAAGCAAGGAGTGTGCCCGTCCCCAGACCTCTGCGTCCCAGAGAAGCCTCCGTCTGCTCCCCCTTGCAAGCACCGCTTTCACCGCAGCCCGCCACAGGTAGTGCGCACCCCCAGCCACCGTCCCAGTGTCCCTGAGAGGCCCTCAGTAGCCTCTGCACCCTTGTGCGACCAAAGCCGCGCTGTCTAGGAAACTGGTTTCTGGTGGCTGCCCGCGCCGCGACTGCTGTCCAGCTCCTGGTCCACGCGGGTGCGCTCAGATTCCTGCCTCAAGCAGCTGCGTTCTCTCCAGCCTCTGGGTGGAGGGCGCGTCTGGTTTTCTCCCCCTCGCGTGGGGCACAGGGCGCGAACAGAGGGCGCTACCGCGGGCAGAGAACACAGCGCTTGTCCCGCCCGCCGCTCTTTGTGTCTGGAGGTCCCAACGCCGCGCTCTGGCAGCCTCCAGGCTGTGCAGCAGATTTCTAAAAGTCCCGATTTTGTGCTCCGCCGCTCTGCGGCTCTACCGCTGCCGGGAGCCGGCCCCTCCCCCCGCGGTCTGTCTGCCTATGGCTTTGGATTCACTTTTCCGCACGTCCTACCTTCCCGAAAGTGGTCGATTTTCTGTTCCTAGAGTTGCTGTTCTTCTTCTCTTCTATCTCCTGCTAAGTTTGTAGTTGTTTAGAGTGGTTTGATAACTATCTAGCTGAACTTCTGGGATCAGACACTTTCTCCGCCTCCTACTCCTCCGCCATCCTTCTCTCTCTCTCTCTCTCTCTCTTTTTTTTAAGATTTTATTTATTTAATTGACAGAGAGAGAGAGGTCACAAGTAGGCAGAGAGGCAGGCAGAGAGAGAGGGGGAAGCAGGCTCCCCACTGAGCAAGGAGTCTGATGTGGGACTCTATCACAGGACCCTGCGATCATGACCTGAGCCAAAGGCAGCCACTTAACCAACTGAGCCACCCAAGCATCCCTATCCTTTATTTCTAAAGGATAATTTTGCTAGATAGAGTATTTATGGTTGGCATTATTTTTTTCTTTTAGCACTTTAAGTGTATTATCCCACTTTCTCCTGGCTTAAAAGGTTTTTACTGAGATATTTGCTGATAGTCAAATTGTTTCTGGATATATTACAATCTCCTTTTCTCTTGCTGCCTTTAGGTTTGGTCTCTCTTTGTCTTTGATTCTGAGAGTTTTATTACAAGGTGTCCTGGAAAAGATAATTTGAACTGTAGAAATGGGGTAGTGTATATCTTCATGAATTTGGATTTCAGATCTCTCCCCAGGTTCAGAAAGTGCTCAACCACTATTTCTTCTTCTTCTTCTTCTTCTTCTCCTTCTTCTCCTTCTTCTCCTCCTTCTCCTTCTTTCTTCTTCTTCTTTCTTCTTCTTTCTTCTTCTTCTTCTTCTTCTTCTTCTTCTTCTTCTTCTTCTTCTTCTTCTTCTTCTTCTTCCTTTCTTTCTTCTTCTTCTTCTCTCTTTTTCTTTTTTTTTTTTAATATTTTATTTATTTATTTGAGAGGAAGAGAAAGTAAGCACAAGCACGGGGAGAGGCAGAGGGAGAGAGAGAAAAGGAGAAGCAGACTCTCTGCTGAGCAGGGAGCCTGAGGCGGGACTCAATCCTGGGACCCTAGGGTCATGACCTGAGCTAAAGGCAGATGCTTAACCAACTGAGCCACACAGGTGCCCACACCCACTATTTCTTTAAATAAACTTCTGATACTTCTTCCTCTCTTCCCCATTTCAGATTTCTAGGGATTTGGATATTGTGGTTTTTCATGGTGTCTCATAGATCTAGTAGACTTCCTTTACTCCTTTTATTTATTTCTTCATACACAGTTATTTCAGAGTTCCTCTCCTATTTATGGATTCTTTCTTCTATTTGATCTGTTCTGATGTTGATGCTTTCTTACTGCATTCTCTATTTAATTTATTTGAGTTCTTCATCTCCAGTATCTGTATGCTTCTTTTCTTATGATTTATATCTTGTTAATATTATATTTACCTTCTGTACTTTTTGTATTTGATGTTAATGAATTATCTTGCTGTGACAATTTTGTAGCCTATCAGTTTACTTAAATAACTCATTTGAATTGCTTAGTTGGCTGTACTAATTTGCATTCCAACCAGCAGTGATTCCTTTTTCTCTATAGCCTCACAAACACTTTGTTTCTTGTGTTGTTGATTCAGCCATTCTTACAGGTGTAATGTGATATCTCATGATGGTGTTGATTTATTTCATTTCCCTGATAATGAGATATGTTGAGCATGTTTTCATGTGTCTGTTGGCCATTGGGATGTATTCTTTTGAAAAATGTTTATTCAGATCCTCTGCCCTTCTTTCAATCAAATTATCAGTCTTCTTGACGTTGAATTATGTAAGTTCTTTGCATATTTTGGGTATTAACCCCTCATTGGACATATCACCTGCAAATACCTTCTTCCATTCAGTAGGCTGACTTTCTGATTTGTTTATAGTTGTCTTCTAAGTGCAAAAGCTTTTTTGTTTTGGTGTAGGTTTCCAACAGTTTGATTTTGGCTCCTTTTTCCTTGCTACAGGAAGCTGATAGTTTTTATCATGAATAGATGTTTGAGATGTATCATCTGATTTTAATCCTTTTTTGCTTGTGTAGTGTATCATATTGATAGCTGATTAATTTGCAACTATTAAACCATCTTTGCATCACCTAGATAAGTCCCCCTGGTTTGAATGATCCCACTAGACTCCCACAGTATTTATTTTGATTGTGTCGTATAAATCCCTTAGGTTCTGTTTACTTTTCTGACTATTTCTGTTGCTTTTTTGACTCAAGAATGCAAATTACTTGTCTTTGAATTCATTGATTCTTCTGTTTGACAAGTTTGAGGCCAAAACTTTCTAGTGAATTTTTCAGTTATTATATTTTTAATGTCCATGCTTCTTAGTTGTTATAGTTTCCCTTTGTTGCTGTTTTCTCATTTTGCATATGCATCATTCCTGATTTCATTCTATTATCTGCCTTTTATTTTAACTGATTGTTCACCTCTGAGATGGTTATTTTGGATTCTTTGTCAGATATTTCTTAAGCCTTTTCCTTAGGGTCATTTTTTGGAGATTATTTTATTGTTTTTTAATGAGCCATGTATTCTTGTTTGTGTGTACATGTTCTTCATGATCTTTTATTGGCTCTTCAGCACTTGCAGAAAAAAACAGCCATCTCTCTCCGTCTTTTCACACTGGCTTCATACAAGAAAAGACTTTACCAGTCAGCTCAAGTAGAGCATCTGGGGACCTATCAGACTTGTGAGAGTAAGGGTTCACTTGAGTTGTACCTGCAGTTTCCCAGTGGTGGTGCCTCTGTTTTCAAAACCCAATAACCATTTCTCTCTCCTATCTGTGGTATAGCAGGCTCTCTGGTCTCTATCAGGTGGTGCTTTCTTGTTATCAGTTCCAAATTATGGGTTCTGATATGACTTGTATCTATCTGAAAGTCATATGTGGAAGCACTAAGTCCTAATGTGACTGTATCTGGGCATTAGGAGGTAATTGATATCAAATGAGGTCATAGAACCTATGGTTCTAATCCAATAGGACTGTGGCCTTATTAAAAAAAAAAAAAAAAAAAGAATCTCTTTCTGTCACATGAAAACACAGTAAGAAGTTGGCCGTCTTCCAAGTCAGGAAGACTGTCCTCACCAGAAACAGATCAGCCAAAATTCTAACTGGTACTTTCCAGCCTCCAGAACTGTAAGAAATACAGTGTAAGTATCCCAGTCTGCTTTATTCAGTTAAGGTAGCCCGATAACTAATACAGCATCCAAAGAAGGCCTCATTCACTTCAGTGTTCTGAGTCAGCCACACAGAAAACAGTCTGTTAATACAGCTCTCTTGCAAAGTTAGAACATTTGACATGCATTCCACTCTTGTCGTTCCTTATCTAGGGAGAATGTGGGATTTTTTTTCCTGACTATACTTCCATTGTGCTGAGTGAGGGTGCTATCACATGTAAATTCAATACATTTTCTTACCTGCTTCATTGCAGCTCTTTTTGACTACACTTGTCTTCACTGCTGCAACCTCTGAACTGGCTCCTAGAGTTCTCATAAGGCCAATTTATTCCATATAATGTTAAGTCAGTGTCTCTATGGGACAATGAGAATCTAAGGCTTCCAACTCTTCTATCATGTTGTGGTCACTCAGCTGTGTGGTTTTAATAAAATAGTAATCGAAATCTCAACAGTTATAGATAAGTAGAAAAATACATAAACTTCATATGGGTGACATAAGTCAAGCAGAGAAAGTCAGTTATCATATTGTTTCACTTACGTGTGGAGCATAAGGAATAACATGGAGGACATTAGGAGAAGGAAAGGAAAAGTGAATTGGGGGAAATCGGAGGGGGAGATGAAGCATGAGAGACTGTTGGCTCTGAGAAACAAACTGAGGATTTTGGAAGGGGGAAGTGGGGGGTTGAGTGAGCCTGGTGGTGGGTATTGAGGAGGGCACGTATTGCATGGAGCACTGGGTGTGGTACATGAACAATGAATCTTGGAACGCTGAAAAAATAAAATAAAATTAGAAAAATAAATTAAATAAAGTTCATATGGAATCTCAAGGGACCTCAAATAACTAAAACCATTGGATAAAGAACAAATTTTTTGTTTCGATTTTTCCCAATTCCAATATTTATTACAAATCTGCCATAAGCAAAGCAGTGTGTTACTAGCATAAAGGCAGACATACTGTACAATGACATAGAATAGACAGCTCAGAATTAGACTGTCGCATGTGTTCTCAAATTATATTCTACACATGTTCTCAAACCATTCATGGGCACATACATCTCTTCAACCACAAGTGTAAGGAAAACTGCATATCCACAAACAAAAGAATGAACTTGTACTCTTTACCTTATACCACCATACAAGATTTAACTTAGGAGGATTAAATACCTAAGGGTAAGACCCAAAACTATGAAACTAGAAGAAAACAGAGTGTGAGACTGCATGACATTTGATTTGGTATCATTTTCTTGGATATCACATCAAAAGCAATGACAATAAAAGGAAAAATAGGTGAAAGGGACTATACCAATTTCTATTCACCAAATGACAGAGTCAATAAGTGTGACAAGAATGAGAAATTATTTGTAAACTGTATATATAATAAGGAATTAACATGTAGAATATATAGGAAATTCCTACAACTCAATAACAAAACACAACCCAATTTTAAAATGTGTAAAGAACTTAGACATTTCTGCAAAAAAGATATGACCAACAAGTACATGAAAAGACGCTCAAAGTCACTAATTATTAGGGAAATGCAAATTGAAACTATAGTATTACTCCATGACCCTGGTATTAAAAGTAACACAAAAGTACCAAGTGTTGACAGTTTGAAGAAATTAGAATGTTGTATACTACTAGTGGGAATGTGGAATGGAATAGCTATTATGGAAAACAATACTGTAGTTCCTCAAATATTGAAAATGGAATTACCATATAGTTCTGTAGTCCTACTTCTGGATTTGTGTGAATCCAAAACAATATTAAGGAGACTTTTGCATCCCCATGTTCGCTTAAGCATTGTTCACAATAGCCAAGAAGTGGAAAATACCTAAATGTCTGTGATGATTCAAAGGATAAACAAAATATGGTATATTCCTCTGAATGGAACACTACTAATTCTTTAAAAGGCAACAAATTCTGACACATGGTACAATATATGCTTGAAATCAATGTACTTGAAAATGTGCTCAGTGAAATAAACTAGTTGCAGAAGGGCAAATTGTATATGAGAGAAAAATAATGCTTGCCAGTGGTGATTGGAGGAGTAATGGGATTATGGGTACACGAAGTTTCAGTTTGCAAGATGAAAGAAGTACTAGGTGAATGGTTGGAATGATTGCAGAACATTGGGAGTGTACTTGATGCCACTAAACTGAACACTTACAATTTTTTATATGGTTAATTTTTTGTTATGTGTATTTGCATCTTAAATTATAGTTAAAAAATATTTTTAAGACTTCATGTGTTTGGGATTCTTCATTCTCATTTTGTTTTTCCTGTCATTCCAAACCAGTATTCTATATTTTTATGGCTATAGCCTTTAACTCTTTAGCTTATTTAAAAAAGAACTCTATAGGTAGTGAGCCTTACAGGATTAATTCTGGTTTCTAAGTTGGTGTGTGTGTGTGTGTGTGTGTGTGTGTGTGTGTGTGTGTGTGTGTTTTCACAGAACAATTGGGTATGCTTCAGTGTTAGGCTGTACCTAGTTTCTGATTTTGTTTTGTTTTTATTATGTTCAATTAGCCAACATATAGTACATCATTAGTTTTTGATGTGGTGTTCAGTGATCATTAGTTGTGTATAACACCCAGTCCTCATCACCACACACGCCCTCCTTAATACCCACCACCCTGTTACCCCATTACTCCATCCCCCTCTCTTCTGCAACCCTCATTTTGATTCCCAGAGTTCAGAGTCTTGTATGATTTTTTTCCCTCTCTGATTTCTTTTTATTCAGTTTTCTCTTCCTTCCGCTGTGGTCCTTTACACTATTCCTTATGTTCCATATGCAAGTAAAACCATATGATAAGTGACTTTCTCTGCTTGATTTATTTCACTTAGCATAATCCCCTCCAGTTCCATCCATGTCGATGCAAATGATGAGTATTCTTACTTTCTGATGGCTGAGTAATATTCCACTGTATATATGGACCACATCTTCTTTAGCCATTTGTCTGTTGAAGGGCTTCTTGGCTCCTTCCAGTTTGGCAATTGTGCACGTTGCTGCTATGGACATTGGGGTGCATGTGGCCCTTCATTTCACTACATCTGTACCTTTGTTGTAAATACCCAGTACTGCAATTTCTGGGTCTTAGGGTAGTTCTATTTTTAAAGTCTTGAGGAGTCTCTATACTGTTTTTCCAGAGTAGTTGTACCAGCTTGCATTCCCTCCAACAGTGTAAGAGAGTTACCCTTTCTCCACATCCTCATCAACACTTATTGTTTCTTGCCTTGTTAATTTTTGCCATTCTGACTGGTGTAAGGTGGTATCTCAATGTGGTTTTGATTTTAATTTCCCTGATGGCTAATGATGATGAACATTTTTTCATGAGTCTGTTAGCCATTCGTATGTGTTCTTTGGAGAAGTGTCTGTTCATGTTTTCTGCCCGTTTCCTGACTGGACTATTTGTTTTTTTGGTTGTTGAGTTTCAGAAGTTCTTTATAGATCTTGTATACTTGTCCTTTATCAGTAATGTCATTTGCAAATATTTTCTCCCATTCCGTGGGTTGCCTCTTAGTTTTGTTGACTGTTTCCTTTGCCGTGCAGAAGTTTTTATCTTGATGAAGTTATTGTTGCCATTGTTACTTTTAAGAACCTTGGCCCTTTTCCCTCTATTTTTTGGTCTTTCAATTTTTTTCTTTATTTTAGAAGTTTTAACCAAGCAAGTGCCTGGGTGGTTCAATCAGTTAAGCATCTGTCTTCAGCTCAAGTCATGATCTCAGAGTCCTGGGACTGAATCCTGCATTAGGCTCCCTGCTGAGCAGGGAGCCTGCTTCTCCTTCTGCCTTTGCTTCCCTCTCTCTATTTCTCATGAATAAATAAAATAAAATATTTAAACATTTTTTCACCAAGCTATCTTGTATCTTGGTAAAATAAACATTTTTTGACCAAGCTACTTTTGATCAAAAGTAATAAAAAACGTAGATAGTTAAGGTGGGGAAGGGGGATTAGTGGAATATTATGTTGGCATGTTTGTCTCTTTCTCTCAGTTGGCTAATAGAACCAGAGTATAAAATCTTGGCAAGTTGTATAATGTCATGTGGCTCAGAAGCATCTGAAAATATATCAAGGCTTAAATGTATAACAATGGTTAAGACTCTGGACTCCATAATTTATTTAAGTTAGCATGGTTAAAATATGAGTTGGAAAGTCTGACAACACAGAAGGCCACTGTTGTTGGTTGTGTGTATGGACCTGCTACCATAACCCACACCTTCAGACTTAGCCCCTATCCTGTCTTTGAACATGATTTGTTGGTCAGAGGCCCAGGTATGAGGAGCCTGGAAAGTATCTTTGTGATTCTGTGCATAGGGAACTACTAAGACAATGTCGGGGCTTTCCTGACGTTTCTAAATTCACCAAAACTGAAATGTATTTGGTCTCTCACATTTTCAAAACAGCATTCCTTCAGGATGAGACTTCAGGCTACATTCCATCCCTGAGAGCATGTGAATGGGAAGATTGTGTACCTTCATGGGAACTCACCACAGTGAGTCTCAGTCTAGGCCAACTTTAGGCCTCGTTTCTTTCCTTGCCACCATTTCCAGAGATTCAGGGTCAGAGTGTTTAGTCACTGATCTCTATTAAGGTGCTGGGGTCCAGCTTCCAAGAGAGTGTACACTAATCATTCATGTTTGTATCCTCGTTCTTTAATAAGTAGAGTAAGCATTTGTTATTTTTTATGTGTTATTTAAATTCATTAGTGAACTATACAGTGTTATATTAGCTTCAGGTGTACAATTTATTGATTCAACCCATCCAGACATTACTCAGTGCTCATAATGGTAAATCTGCTCTTCATCTGCAGCACCATCCACCCACCTCCTCTCTGGTAACCATTAGTGTGTTCTCTAGAGTTAAGGGTCTGTTTCTTGGTTTGTCTCTCTCTCTTTTTTTCCTTTGTTCATTTGTTTTATAAATTCCACATAAGAGTGAAGTCACATAGTGTTTGTCTTTCTCTGACGGACTTGTTTCTCTTAGCATAATACTCTCTAGTTCTATCCCTGTCATTGCAAATGGTAAAATCTCATTCTTTTTGGTGGCTGAGTAATACTCAACCATGTCTATATACCACTTCCTCTTTATCCGTTTATCAGTTGATGGACATTTGGGCTCTTGCCATAACTTGGCTGCTGTTGATAATGCTGCATTGACATGCATGTATCTCTTTGAATCTGCATTTTTATGTTCATTGGGTAAATACGTAGTAGTGCAATTGCTGGGTCATAGGGTAGTTCTAGCTTTGACTTTTTGAGGAATCTCCATGCTGTTTTCCACAGTGGCTGTACCAGTTTAAAATCCTACCAACAGTGCAAGAGATTTCCTCCTTCCTCCACATCCTTGCCAACATCTGTTGTTGCTTGTGTTGATGATTTTAGCCATTCTGACAGGTGTGAGGTGATATGTCACTAGAGTTTTGATTACATCCCCTTGATGATGAGTGATGTTGAGCATCGTTGCACATGTTTTTGGCCATCTACATGTCTCTGTGGACAAATGTGTATATTTTTCTTTTTTTTATTATTATGTTAGGTTAGTCACCATACTGTACATCTTTAGTTTTTGATGTAGTGTTCCATGATTCATTGCTTGTGTATAACAGCTAGTGCTCCATGCAATACATGCCCTCCTTAATTCCCATCGCTGGGGTAACTCTTCCCTCCACCCCCTCCCTTCTGAAGCCCTGTTTCCCAGGGCTTTCCCAGAGTCCATAGTCTCTCATGGTTCATCTCCCACTCCAGTTTCTTCCCCTTCATTTTTCCCTTCTCCTAATGTCCTTTACGGCCATACTACCACCATGAATACGCCTGATCTCGTCTGATCCCGGAAACTGCTTGATGTCCTTGAATGTTTTTGCTTTTGTCTAGAATCACAGTCTTGATTAAAATAGGTTTGCATTTGAGAATTAGTTCTGAAATAATCCCTTCAAAAGCCCTACAAAGGACTGTATAGAAATACAAGTAATTAATCATCTGATCTTGGGCCAGTCACCATACCTGTTTCCCAATCTATAGAATGGCTGGGCAGAACATATATCTTGGTGAAATATTGCATGTAAGAAGCTTATCCCACCCTATATTACCTATTGTTAAAGGAAACAACTTCAGAAACATGTGTGCATATTTTAATCCCCCTGCGCATCTCTTCGTAGGCCGCTCCATGATGCAGTTGAGAATGATCACTTGGAAATTGTTCGCTTGCTCCTCTCCTATGGTGCTGACCCCAGTTTGGCTACATACTCAGGTAGAACCATCATGAAAATGACTCACAGCAAACTTATGGAAATATTTCTGGCAGGTAGGTCACTTCAGGAAACAGGAATGGCAAAGTTTAAGAAATATTCTTTATTAAAAGTTGAATGGTAACTAATTTGGATTTTGCCAGGCCGAAATTAAAAAAGCTTTAGATTTTAGGACAGTAGCAATTTTGCCTTTTAATTGGTATAATATAGTATACTAGTTAATTATTTTTATATTAGCCATTGATTCTGCATTTAGTTTGATCTACTAGTACTAATATTTAAGAAAATTTCTGAAATATTTACATGTTCTACATGTGCATTTTAGCTGAGGTATTTTTAAATTTCAAGTTTAAATTTAAATTTAAATTTAAAGTCTGAATGAGGATTTGGGGCAAGATGGCGGAGAAGTAGGAGGCGGAGATAGCGACTGATCCCAGAAGTTCAGCTAGATAGTTATCAAACCACTTTAAACAACTACAAACTTAGCAGGAGATAGAAGAGAAGAACAGCAACTCTAAGAACAGAGGATCGACCACTTTCCGGAA
>JAPYYM010000021.1:16176-74476 GCA_028534135.1 Potos flavus
TTAAGGAAACAAAGATTCCTATTGTAGGAGACCCCAAAGAAGATGAGCTTGGAAAGAAGGCAGAAGAGTTATTGGAAGAAGTGATAACTGAGAATTTCCCTAATCTGGGGAAAAACACAGGCACTAGAGTCCAAGAAGCACGTAGAATACCCCTCCAAATCCACAAAAATAGAGCAACCCCACGACCGATAAGATGGAAACTTGGCAATGACAGTGAGAAAGAGAACAGTCTGAAAGCAGGTGGAGAGAACAGGTCCATAACTTACAAGGGTAGACCCAGAAGGTTTGCAGCAGATCAGTCCACAGAAACCTGACAGGCCAGAAGAGGATTGGCATTTTACACTCACTGTTCTAAATGGGAAACATGTGCAACCAAGGACCCTTGATCCAGCAAGGCAGTCATCCCAAAGAGAAGGAGAAGTCCAGAATTGCCATGAACAATAAATAAAAAAGGAATTTGGGAACACTAAAGCAGCCCTGCTAGAAATAGTAAAGGGGACCCACGGAGTGCAAAGAGATACCAAAAGTCCCAGAGCTCAGAAAGCAACAGACACGATCTACAGACACAGCAACCTTATAGCTTATATATACAACAGTGCTGAATTCATATCTGGCCATCGTTACTCTAAATGTAAATAGATGAAACGCTCCAGTCGAGAGACTCATGGCAGTAGAATCTGTAAAATGCACACCACACCACACCAAATCATACCAAATGGCAACGCAACAAGACCTATGGATAGCTGTCATGCAAAAACCTCATGTCTGGTGCCAAGACAGCTCCTCATGGACAGAGAAAGGGTGGAGAAGCATTTGTCATGCCAATAGACATCCAAAGGAAGCTGGAGTAGTCATACTTCTCTGAGACCAATGAAATGTTGAGCCTCAGATTGTGAGAAGACATGAAGAAGGACACTATATCCTATGAATGGAGCCTACCCAACAAAATTAGGTCTAATAAGTGCACATATCTATGTCCCTGGATGATGAGAGCAGCCATGTAGAACAGGCAATTAATGACCACCTTAAAGCCGCTCATTGATAACAAGCCCATGATCCTAGTAGGGGACATGAACAGCCCATTCCCAGCCAAGGACAGATCATCTAAGGAGAAGATGAACAAGAAAATAAGGGTTGAAATGACACACTGGACCAGGTGACCTTAACACATCTCTTCAGGGCATTTCTGACTAAGGCAGCAGAATACGCCTTCACTTACTGCCTGTGGAAGATTCTCCTGAAGAGATCACAACCCAGGTCACAAATCAGCACTCAACTAGGACAGAAAGATTGAGAGGCTTGCATGCATATTTACAGGCTACAATGCTACAAAACTTAACATCAGCCCCATGAAAACATTGTTGTGGGAAGGACCACCACTATATGGAGCTGAAGGAACATCCTCCGAATGAATGAAGGGGTTAACCAGGAAATACAAGCCAAATGAGAATGCAAACATGGAAAGCAAATGAACAGGAAAATGGGAAAGTCCCACACCTTTGGAGTGCAGCCAAGGCCATCTTGGGAGCAAAGTAGATAGCCATGCAAGCCTTCCTCAAGAAGCAAGTAAAGTCTCCAAGACACAGGCTGACCTTACACCTAAAGGAGCTGTGAAAACAACAGCAAGGAATGCCTAAATCCAGCAGGATAGAGCTAATCAAGAGTAGAGCAGCAATCAATGATATAAAAAAAATTAATGAAACCAGGAGATGGTTCTTTGAGAGAATAATAAGATTGATAAATCCCTAGCCAGACTTGTCAAAAAGAAAAGGGATAGAACCCATATAATATGAAACAAAGAGGAGAGACTGCAATGAATGCCACAGATATACAAACAATTATGAGAAAGTTATTAAAAATTATACACCAAAAACTGGGCAATTTGGAAGAAATGAATGAATCCCAAGAAACATACAAACTATGAAAGCTGAAATAGAAATAGAAAATTTGATCACACTCCAAACAGCAAAGAAATTCAATCAGTAATCAAATATCCCCCAACATATGTCTTGGGGTGGATGGCTTCCAAGTGAATTCAGACATTTAAGGAGGAGTTCATATCTATTCTTCTGAAAGAGTTCCAAAAAATATAAATGGGAAGAACACTTCCCAACTCCTTTATGAGGCCAGCATGATCTGGATTCCAAAACAAACAAAAAAATCCACCAAAAATTATAACTATAAGCCAATATCCCTGAGAGACATGGATGTAAAAATCCTAAATAAAATAATGGTAAATCAAATTCAACAGTACCTTAAAAGAATTATTGAGGGCACCTGAGCGACTCAGTCCATTAAGCGTCTGACTCTTGATTTTGGCTCAGGTCATTATTTCAGGATTGTGGGGTGAGCCCCTCTTTGGGCTCCATGCTCAGCTTAGAGTCTGCTGGTCCCTCACCCTCTGCTCCTCCCCCAATTTCTCTCTGTCTCTCAAAAATATAAATATATAAACTCTTTAAAAAACTAACTTCTTCATCAGGAGCAAGGGAAAATAATTCCAAGGCTATAGGGGTGGTTTAACATCAGCAAATATATCCACATGATATAGTGGGTTAATAAAAGAAAGAATAAGAACCACAGGATCCTCTCAATAGATGCAGAAAAGTATTTGACAAAATACAGCCTGTTCTTAATAAAACCCTCAACAAAGTAGGGATAGATGGAACATCCCTCAACATCCTAAAGGCCTTATACAAAATTGACCCACAGCGAACATCATCCTCAATGGAGCAAATCTGAGTGCTTTTCCGTAGGGCCAGAAACAAGACAAGGATGTCCACTCTCACCATTACTATTTAACAGCCTCAGAATTCAGAAAACAACATGATATTCTATGTACAATACCCAAAAGACTCCACCAAAAAATTGCTAGGGCCTATGCAGGAATTCAGCAAATTTGCATGCTATGAAATCAAGATGTGCAGAAATCTGCTGCATTTCTATATACCAATAATGAAGCAACAGAGAAAGAAATCTAGGAATGGATCCCAGTTAAAATTGCACCAAAAAACAATAAGATACCTAGGAATAAAGCTAATCAAAGAGAGATAAAAGATCTGTACTCTGAAAACTTAAAACACTTCTGAGAGAAATTGAAGAGGACAGAAGGAAAGGGAAATGCATACAGAACTTACTAATCTCAACACCCTAAAACTAAATAACCCGTTAAGAAATGGGCAGAAGACATGAACAGACACTTCTCCAAAGAAGACATCCAAATGGCTAACAGACACAGGAAAAGATGCTCAACATCACTTGGCATCAGGGAAACAGAAATCAAAACCAGGATGAGATACCACCTTACACTTACACCAGTTAGAATAGCTAAAATTGACATAAAAGGGAACAGCATGTGTTGGTGAGGGTATGAAGAGAAGGGAACCCCTCCCTTTTACACTATTGGTGGGAATGAAAACTTTGCGTAACTGCTCTGGAAAATAGTATGGAGGTTCCTCAAAATGTTAAAAATAGAGCTACCTTATGACCCAGCAACTGCACTACTAAATATTTACCCCAAAGATACAGATGTAGTGATTCAAAGGGTCATATGCATCGTGATGTTTATAGAAGCAGTAGCAACAGTAGCCAATCTATGAAAAGAGCCCAAATGCCCATAAACTGGTAAGTGAATAAAAAAGTGACATATTTCATGGAGCACTGGGTGTGGTGCATGAATAATGAATCTTGAACACTGAAAAAATAAAATAAAAGTTTAAAAAAAGTGGTATATTGTACAATGGAATATTACTCAGCCATCAGAAAGAATGAAAGCTTGTTATTTGCAAGGACAATTATGGAGGTAGAGTGTATTATTATGCTAAGTGCAATAAATCAGTGAGAGGAACAAATACCATATGATTTCACTCATATGGTGCATTTAGGAAAGA
Source organism: Potos flavus (assembly GCA_028534135.1). Classification (NCBI taxonomy): domain Eukaryota; kingdom Metazoa; phylum Chordata; class Mammalia; order Carnivora; family Procyonidae; genus Potos; species Potos flavus. Next base: position 20,064 of record JAPYYM010000021.1, read on the forward strand.
AAACAAATGAACATAGAAGAGGAAAGAAGAGAGGGAAGGAAACTATAAGAGCCTCTGAACTATAGAGCACACACTGAAGGTTTCTGAAGGGATGTGGGTGGGGGGATGGGCTAGATAGGTGATGGGTATTAAGGAGAGTATTTGTTGTGATGAGCATTGGGTGTTTTACGTAAGTGATGAGCCACTGAATTCTACTCCTAAAACCAATATTACATTATATGTTAACTAACTAGAATTTAAATTTTTAAAAAAAAGGAAAATGTGTCCTAGGAAATTGTTTCCTAGATGACTCATTACTGCATGCCACACCATTCAAAAGGACAATGAGCCCTTAATTCCATGGATGTAAAGAACAGCCCAGCAGCTACTAACTGGACAACAGGTTATAATAATTCTCTCAAGTTAAAATCAATACAATATAATAGTCTTGACTTCTCTCATCTCTGAATGACCCTATTCTCATAGATGTGGCATGACACACAAACTTCTTGAGATTACTTACATGTCCCACTGTTCTTCTGGACAGCAATGGCCACTTCCAAGGCTATTAACACTGGCTTTTTGCCCTCATTCTTTTCAGCCTTTCCCAGTAAGTAGAGCTAAATGTGCACACCTCAGCATATTTGGTTATTGGGAGGTTACCTTTCCCCTCTTTCATCTCCAACTCTGAAAAGTGTATCATTGCGTGCTAGAAAGGGAATGTAGATGCATTTAAATAAAAACACTTTTCCTTAAAACCTACTTACTTCATCTTAAGAGAAATTTGCTACAAACCAACCTCAATTTATGAAATAAGTTTATTTCACTATATTCTTTTCATAATGGCTTAGGTATATAGCTAATATGTGTGTGTGTGTTACATATATATCCATGTACATACTATTGCAAAGAGACATTCATTTTTGAAGGTAAAATAAAAATGGAAATAAAAACAAAATAGAAAAAATTAACAAAGATAAACAGAGTGTAAACTTCTTATATTTTTAAAGATGAAATTTAACTCCAAAGATTTAAGAAAAAAATTTGGCCTCATACGTAGTGGCAGATAGAAAAAATAATAGTTTCACAATACTTATATTCATGTATACTTCAGCCATTTTTAATAATATGAGCCAACTTTTCTAATGGTGTTACAAAAACAATTTGGCTTTATTTATCTTTTAAATAAAAAAAATCTTTGAAAAATATAGTGAATTATAATTCACTACAAAGTTACGTACAATTTACATCCTATATAAGCACTTTGTTTGTGTGTATGTAGGAAAGAAGGACGAATCCCACACACATTTGCTAATACACATCTCTAAAAAGTATCATGTAAAGCAGTCTAAGCAGCATTGTTCTCAAATTTTTTAATACATAGTAAGAGCAAAGAAATAAAATTGATATGTAAACATCATGCAGTGTTTAGATACCCTTTGTAGTATTTAAAACTTTTGTTAGTAGCATTTGAATGGAGTTCTCTTAATATCTACAGAACAACTTAATGTTTCTTAATACATAAACCTCATAAGTGGTACCACTTATGTTTCCTTTGTGGATACATTTCACACATTTACATTACCATAAGCTTCACTGAATCTGTTTGATGTCCTGACTTATCATACTTCCCCAGTCATCTTTACACATTAAAAAAAAAAAAAAACCCTGATAACTGGGAATTTGAGTGAAATCTGGATGGGGGTGCTCACCCGCAAGGCCCACTGCTCACAGCTAAGCTGGCTGGAATCTGCATACAGTTCAGTAGTGACACACTTGAACTAGTCACCTATGTAACCAGTGGAATTTACAATCCTCTTTGTCAGCTTTGATGACTTTCTTTTCAGAACTTTGCTATCACTGCATTCTGCCTTATCAGCTCCATCTTTCTTAGCAGTGAGGACGACATTCACACTTGGTGCAACAGTATTTACACAAAATGCCTTCGGATCCTCTTGAGTTTTACCAAAAGTCACATTATGAACCCCACTCCCTAGAGCTGTCCCCAGGAATGGAGTTGATACGGGCATCCCCAGGTTCTGCTTCTTGGTTGCTGCGGGAACATTCTCATTGATTTAGGTGCAGGCTGACTGGCCTGGGGTCTGTTTGACAGCATAAGCTTCATGGAAATCACTGATGCACCTCAACTCCTCTCTGAGGGTGATAAAGTCATGGTGCAGCTGGAGGGCTCTGTCAGTATGGGACTTGGTAAATTCAATGTCCTGGCCCACACTCTCATCTGCAAAGCCCATTTCGGACATTTTTTAGTACGTTTTAGCACCTTGCTCTTCCCAGAGAAGATCTACATAGACAAGTTAGTTGCTCGACAACAGTTTTTCCTTGATTCCAGCTTGGATTTAGGTTCTTGTCAGTAGGGACTTCTGGATGTAACCTGATACTGCTAACTTCCAACTTCTTGGAAAACTGGTTATACAGAGTTAGAAGTGTATGAAGCTGTCTCATGAGACCAGGACCACTTCCCTGATTTCTCCTCCTTAGTGATCTCTCTGGGTACGTGAGGTATGGACATAGGATGCACCATGCCCAACCCCCTCAGTGCATCTTCATAGGTCAAAAATCCTGGCCAGCTTGTGGGCAGCCCATGGAGCAGTCCAGGCTTTGAGGCAAGGTGCCTAGGAAACAGACTACCACTGGGCATCAAAACTTAGTAAGAGTAGCCAGCTCCCTTGTTGTGTAAGGAGACGGTACTTACAGGAGTGCCCTCAAGTACGGGGCAAGTAAGGTAACTGCTGGGGTAAGAGAACTGTTGGTGACCTGAGAGCCTCATTTGGACAGAGAGATGCTGAGCTTGACAGGAAGCCATTCTTGATCCCTTTCTGGCTTCTGTCTGATTGCTACCTTTGGCACCCTTGATATGTACTGTGCTTCGCAGGTGTAGTTGTGCATTGGCCCACATGTTGAATGATGGATGGCACCAAGTCTGTGGAGTTCCTATTGGCCTTGCAGCAATCTGTGCTAGCATCTGTGGCAGGCAATACAGAGGCTGGGTGACCTATAGGAAATGTTGACCCCAAACTGTTAGTTACTACGGCATATGTGACACCTATATGGGGACATAAACAATTCTGTTGCTGTGGTATTGCCCAGTCCAAGGCCCTGTTTTTCAGTAACGTAACTTTACTTTTCTTGTCCTCATGAGGACTCTGCCCAGGCTCCACCCAGGATAAGGGAGCTGTGCTAATGATTTCAGGTTTATAGAGAGCACAGCCATTTCCTCTAGAGGAGATGATGTTTCTTTTAGAATCTTACTTCCAGAGAACACTAAGCCACTTCTAGCTCTGGTCTGAACAAGGACCATGGGAGCCATCTTTTTCATGTGGTCAGCTTTGGAAGCATCTATATCAACCACTTTAGCAGACAAGCCTAGTGTCTTATCAATATTGTCTGTCACAACCATTTCCTTCTCCAATGGAGAAGGTGAACTGCCATCTTTCCTCTCTTGACTGGATGTTTTCTGGGTATACCCAAGAACTGGATGAGCACTTTAAGGATCTTCAAAATATTTGCTGGAGTTGGAATCAAGCATCAGGCTCTCTGCTGAGCAGGGAGCTTGCTTCCCCCCTCTCTCTGCCTGCCTCTCTACCTACTTGTGACCTCTCTCCTTTCTGTCAAATAAATACATAAAATATTTTTAAAAAGGATACTTGCTGGAGAGACTAGCTATAGAGAACTTGCAGATTAGTACATGTCTGGCTTTGATAAGGTAGGTAAGGGAGAGGTGGAGAGACTGGTGTACTGCTTGTGGAGTTCACAGTAGGTGTCTGCAGCCTAAGAGGGAAGGTGGACTCCAGATGAAGGCTGAGGCAAGGAGGACAGCAGTAGAGATATGTCTCCAAGCAGACCACTAGTTACCACGTTGACAGAAGTTAACCCAGCTTCTCATTATTTTGGATGTGAGGATAGGCATAGGAATTGACTAGGTTTCCAGGACTGATACCCATCTTCCAGGGCAAGCTTTTATCTATGCTATTGAGCAAAGGTGGGATATTTGGGGCAGTTAAAGGCACTGAAAGCCTTGCAGGTGAAGCCAGGGATGATGGCATGTAGCAACTGACATATTCAGGTGGTGGCAGGTAGAGAAAATATTCCTTATTTGTGCAGACTGGAGAATGTAGTGGCCAGGGCTAGCTGTAGGACTGCTGAGGTAGCAAGCTGTGGTACACATTCAGTGAATACTTATTTGGTGAGTCATGGAAAGGGTAAATGGCTGATGTGGCACTGGCCATGTAACTACAGACCCAGTGCAACTGCACATAAGTGCATCACTGATGTTGAGAGGGGTCTGTTTTTTACTGAGAGGGCTGTCCAACCTCACTGTTTCTGCTGTGGGCATAGCACTTTTTTGTATTCTAGGTGGTGTTTTGGAAATAACACTGAAGTCATCTGGGAGTTTTCCAGAAACAGTGACAGTCTCAGGTGTATCCAGTTTAAACTGTATCTCTGGACATCTCTCAAGAGAAAATCCAAGACCACCTGGAGTGCTCATGGCAGCATCTTGACCTTTCTCTGAGCTCAGTCCATAGAAGCTAGAACACATGATGTTTTCAGGGACACAGTGGCCTTCCCAGATCATGCCAGCGTGGTCCCTGTGCAGTGCTGTAAGGCCACCAATCCAATGGGCTGTAGTCATACCCACCTTTGCAAAAGAAGAATATGGTATTACTTACATAGTTCTTCAAAGCGCCATGACAAGCTGAAGAGAATCTGAAAATTGGTTTAATATGATAACAACCTAACATTAGAGCAAGAAACATTAAAGATAAACTAAAAATAAAATATACACAAGGCTTGTTTTCCCGCTTAATCAATAGCTTTCTTAGGGCAGCGTGCTGCTTTGGTACCTCCTTCCTTCACACCTCTGTTCAACCAGTCTTTTAAAGCACATAAAAATCTTGATACCTTTTTACTTAAAAATTAATTAAGTCATCTATTACACTGGGAATTTCAACTTCTCAGCAAATATCACTTCTTTCAATTGAGAAGACAACATCTCCAATATTTTTTGAAATACCTTCAAGGAGCGCAGAACTCACATTAACCCTCCTTAGTCCTATTAGGACTGGCTTGCTGGTATTTCCTAGAAGTTAAAAGGTAATATTTAATACAAAAAGAAACAATTTTCCATGGGGAAACTGAACATTGGACTTTAATTGCCTATTTTCTATATCAATAAAGAGTCTATGGGTCAAACTGGGTTGTATCTTTTAATTTTCTCTCCCTAATATCTGAAGACAGTTCTCTGATTAATATTTTACTGAAAAAGTAAACCCTCTGGTCTACTTGAAGGGCAGAAATTTATCTAGCTAGGAGCACTGACAATCTGGGAAGCAGTAAGAGAAAAGGGACTTACCATATACAACAAAGCTTATATAAAATTATTAACAGATTTCTTAGCAGAAATCTTGCAGGTAAGAAGGCAGTGGATGATAAAAGTATGAGAAAAAAATAAATGTTAACCAAGAATACTATATCTGGCAAAACTGCCATTCAAAATCAGAAGAGAAATTAAAACTTTTCCCAGATGTAAAAATGCTAAAGGAGTTGATTACTCTAAGATCCCCCCTACTGAAATGCTAGAGGTAGTTCACATTGAAATAAGGTGCATTTTGTTGTTGAAACAATGAAGGGGCAACACATAACACATAACAACACAAAACTACATGAATTATAAGGTAAACATAAATATATACCTAAATAGAGCACCTGTATTATTATAAGTTAGGTTCCTATATCCATTTTTAAGTCTTAAGTACCATTTATAAGATGAAAAAATAAAAAAACCTATTGTAATAGTAATTTTTGACATCTACACAGGGAAGGCAAACATAGGCATAAGTACAGTTTTTTTATGTGACTAAAGCTATCAGTCTGAAATAGACTGTACCAACTTAAAGATGTTTTTCTAATCCCCATGGTAACTACAAAGAAAATATCTCGAGAATAAATGCAAAAGGAAATGAGACAATGGGATGCCCTGGAACATCCAGTCCATGCCCATTTCAGCTCCAGACATCCCATCAGGGTGGCCCTGCTGTGGAGTGCCCCAGGACCTTCAGCCTGTGCCCTGCTATAACTCCAATCTGCCAGCCAAAGCCACCAGAAACATGCAGGAACAATCCTAGACAAGGCTAACTCATAAAAACAAACACAAAGTCAAATAAAGTGAGAAGGCAGAGAAAACGTCATAAAAATAACTAAATGAAATAGAAATAAGCAACCTACATGATAAAACTTGAAAGTAATCATAAAAACACTCACAAACCTTACAAGAAGAGTGAATGATTTTAGAACTACAGCAAAGAGAGAGAAAATATTAAAAAGGACAATACAAGAATACAATAACTGAAATTTTTTAAAAAATGTGCCACAGGAAAATAGCAGTAGATGAGTAGATGCATAAGAACATGTCAGCAAGCTGGAAGAGAGAGTAATGAAAAAGCACCCAGATTGAGGAGCAAAGAGAAAAAAAAAAAGTTAAAAATGATGACACATTAGGGATCTCTGGGATAACATGAGTGTACTAACATGCATTATACCAGTCCCAGAAGGACAGGCAAGAAAGAAAGGGGCAGAAAATCATGCGAAAAAATAATACTTGCAAAATTCCCTAACTTGGGAAGGAATCAGACATTATTTCAGAAAATATAGACATGCCAGGACTCATTACAATTAAAATGGCAAAGGTTACAGATAAAGAGAGAATTTTGAGAACAGCAAGAGAAAAGAAAACAGTTATGTACAAAGGAAACCCCAAAAGGCTATCAGCTGATTTTTCAGCAGACACTTGGCAGGCTAGAAGTCAGTGGCCTGATATATTTAATATGCCGAATGGGAAAAATCTGTAGCCAAGAATACTGTAATGAGTAAGACTATCATTCAGAATAGAAGCCCAGTTTTCCAGAGAAAAGAAAGTTTTAAGTAAATTTATCACCACAAAACCAAAGTTAAACAAAATGTTAAAGGGAGTCCTTTATGCAGAAAAGAAAAGGTGATGACTGGAAGTAAGAAAAATATGAAAGAAGAAATCTCACAAGTAAAATCAAGCACACAGAAAAGTCAGTATATCACTAATTCATAAAACTAGTATTTGTGAAGGTTAAAAGATAAAAGTACTAAAAATCAATTGTATCTTAAAAAATAGTTAGGGACTTAAAAAATAAAAAGATATAGGGGCACCTGGGTGGCTCAGCGGGTTAAAGCCTCTGCCTTCGGCTCAGGTCATGATCTCAGGGTCCTGAGATCAAGCTCCGCCTCGGGCTCTCTGCTCAGCGGGGAGCCTGCTTCCCCCCTCTCTCTCTGTCTGCCTCTCTGCCTACTTGTGCTCCCTCTCTATCTCTCTGTCAAATAAATAAATAAAATCTTTAAAAATAAAAAATAAAATATAAATAAATATAAATATATATATAAATATATATATAAATATATATATAAATATATATATAAATATAAATATATAAATATAAATATAAATATAAATAAATAAAAAATAAAAAATAAAGATATAAAATATGAAATCAGAAACATCAAATCGAAAAAGCGTAGTGTTTTCAAAATGAGTTCAAACACAAGAAACCATCAACTTAATAAAATAGAATATGATACATAAACATTAAAATAATTACAAAGCAAAAAATACACAAAAAATAAGCAAAATATTCCAAGCATAATAGTGAAGAAAGTCAGTAGGAAGGAAGAGAACAAAAGAAGACAAAAACAGAGAGGAACTACAGAAACAGCTAGAGAATAATTAATAAATGGTTATAAATACATGGCTATCAATAACAAACTTGAGGTAATGGTCTAAGTTCTTCAATCAAAGACATAAGGTGACTAAATAGTTTTAAAAGACCATTATATGCTTTCTACAAGAGATTCACCACGGGTCTAAGGAAGCCTACAGACTCGACATAAAGGATGGAACAAGATATTCCATGTGAAAATACAAGTGAAAAATTAGTAATAACATAATAAAGGCCAAATAAGAAAAATTCACAGGTAACATCATATTCAGTATTGAAAGACTGGAAGATTTTCCACAGGAACAAAAAAGACAGGAACAAGACATGGATATCTGTTCTCTCCACTTCTACTCAACATAGTACTAGAAGTCAAAGTAGATAAAATAAGCAAGAAGAAAAAAATATGCAAGCAATCCAGTTGGAAATGAAGTAAAATTATCTCTATTTCCAGATGATATGATTTTATATGTAGAAAATCCTTAAGATACACACATGTACATACTGCTAGAACTAATAAAAGAATTTAGGAAAGTTGAGGATACAAAAGCAATACACAAAAATGTTGCATTTTTTTGTACACTAACACAAACCAATCTAAAAATTAAATTAACAAAACAACCCTTTTATAAGAACATTAAAACAAACAACCCAGGGGACAAATGAGTTATAAACTGTAAACCACAAGACACTGATGAAAGCAACTAAAAATATGCATGTTCATGAATTAAAAGATTTAATATTGTTAAGATATCAATACTAGACAGTGATCTACAGATTTAATGCAACATCTTTGAAAATCCCAATAATATTTTTTTGCAAAATAGAAAAAAAAATCCCAGAAGTATATGAATTCTCAAGAGGCTCCAATAGGACACACTTTTGGAAAAGAAAAACAAATTTGGAGGTCTCACACTCTGTTAACTCAAAACATATTACAAAGGTACAGTAATAAAAATATAGTATGGTAGTTATACATAGAATAGACATAGGCCAATAAAATTGAACTGAAAGTGGAATCCCAAAAAGAACTCTGCAGAGCCATCTTCACTGCGAAGGAGCAGCACGAATGCCATCAAGAGATGGATAAACAAAATATGTCTATGTACAGAAGACTATTATATAGCCTTAAAAAGAAGGAAATCCTGTCATGAGCTTCAACATGGATGAATCTTCATAATATTGTGCTAAGAGAAATAATTCAGTCACAAAATAAGCAAAATATTCCATTGGCCCTCAGTGTTAAAACTCATAGAACAGGAAGCAAAATAATGGTTGTCAAGGGGCTATAGAGAGGATAAAATTAGTTGTTCTTGGGTGCAGATTTTTAGTTTAGGAAGATGAGAAGCTTTGTAGATATCAAGACTGTTAATGTTACTGAACCATATACTTAAAATAGTTATGATGGTAAGTTTGATGTTATGTGGGTTTTACCATGCATGATTCATTTTTTAAATTTTTTTAATTTTTTAAATTAATTTTTTAAAAGATACTATGAGGAAAATAAAAAGGCAACCTACAGAACAAGAGAAAATATGTGAAATTCACATACCAGATAAGGGACTGATGTTCAGAATACATAAAGAACTGCTGGAACTCAGAAACAAAATAACATGACTAAAAACTGTGCACAGGATTTGAATAGATATTTTTCCTAAGAGGATACAGAAAGAGCTAACAAGCACATGGAGATGTGTTCACTATCACTAACCACTAGGAAAGTAGAAATCAAAACCACAATGGGATACCATTTCATATCCATTACCAAGGCTACGTTCTTGAAAAAGAAAAAAAAAAAAAGAGTATAGCAATGATGTGGGAATACTGGAATACTTGTCCATTGCTGATGGGCATGTAATGTGCAGCCAGTGTGTAAAACAGGATGGCAGTTCCTCAAAGCATTAAACAAAATTATAATCTGAGCCAGCAATTCTACTTCTGGATAAATAAGAAATTAAAACAGTGACTCAAACAGATTAATACATCAACATTCACAGCAACATTATTCACAATAGCAAAAGGTACAAAAAACGCAAAAGTCAATTACAGGTGAATAGATAAACAAAATATGGTATGTATGTACAATTAAATGTTTAAAGGGAAGAAAATTGTCGCTTATGCTACAACAATGATGAACCTTGGGAACATTATACTAAATGAAATATCCCAGTCAGACCAGGACAAATACCCTAAATCCAGCTATATTAGGTACCTAAAGCAATCCAATTTACAGAAAGTAGAATGATGCTATTACAGTGCGATGGGAGTCAGTATGAGAGTGGTACAGAGTTGTTGTTGTTTTTTTTTAAGATTTTTTATTTATTTATTTGACAGAGAGAGACACAGTGAGAGAGGGAACACAAGCAGGAGGAGTGGGAAAGGTAAAAGCAGGCTTCCTGCCAAGCAGGGAGTCCAATGTGGGGCTCGATCTCAGGACCCTGGGATCATGACCTGAGCCGAAGGCAAATGCTTAATGACTGAGCCACCCAGGAGCCCCAAGAGTGGTACAGAGTTTCTGAAGGGCAAGTTAGAAAGTTCTGGAGATGGCTAGTGGTAACAGTTGCAGACTGATATAAGTGTATCCAATGCCACAGTTCTGTACACTCAAAAAATGGTTAAAGTAATAAATTTTGTTACATATACTTTATCATAATAAAAAACAAAAACACATCAAGTAGAGCATGTACAGAAAGAGGAAGACTCCTGTTGCTGATAAGAATGTAAATAATGTAGTCACCGTGGAAACCAGGCAGAGAGTTCATAAAAATGTTAAAGAACCAAAAATTCCAGTCCTTTGTGTATCTGCAAAAATACTGAAATCAGGACTTGTACACAAATGTTCATTAGCAGTGTTATTCAAATAGGTAAAATAAGAAACAACCCGAATGTCCATATTGGGAAGAATAAACGAAATTTAGTATATCCATGGAATAGAATATAACTGAACTATAAAAACAACTTCACAGTGATATGGGTGTGCAGCATAGATGCTACCATGAAAACATCATGCTTTGTAACAGGAAAAAGTCAATTACAAAAGATTACTTAAATTATTCCACTACTGAGATTAATTTTCATTGGCAAGTATGAAATAGCAAATTAAGAAGAGACTGCACTGAAAGGTCTTGAGGGGCTTCGAGACCCATAATCATTCCCTAAATCCAGTTTTATGTTAAAACAGTTAATCAAGAACTGGCACCTAGGTGGAAGTCTTTCTTCCCCATTCTTTTTGGGTCCACTCTGGATGTGAGAAGGTAAGGTGGGCCTCAATATTCATTCTCCCTCATTAGGGGAAGAAACTAGGTGTCTTTCCTCATGCCTAAACCAGACAGGCACATTCATTCAGCGGTCTTCTTCCATTCCATACATGTAAATCCTCTTACTGTTTACTGAACTGTGAAGGTCCCATACTGGGAGTTCCTAAAAATATGCCCTCTTCTTTAATGGCAGATTTTAACCCTCTACTCTTATTTTGCTTTTTTTTTTTTTTTAAATTTTGAGATGGTAAGAAAATACGAGGTGATAAAAATACAAGAATACAAGGAAATAGGGACATCTTTCTAGGCAATTCACACATAATGCAGGCTCAAGGAACGGAGATGTACAGATTATTTTCTGTACATCTATGTACAGAAGTGCAGGAATGAAGTAATATACCTGCCTAAATATAAAAGTGGAGCAGAAATGTAACTTCTCTAGCTGGACCTCTAGGGAACGCAAGAGATCTAACATGCAAGCAATCCAATACACAGCAAATATTACTCTTTTTAAACCGTATTTTGCCAAACCTCAGGGATTCACAGGTATGAACATACGGATTCTTTTTGTGGGACCAGTCAGATGTGTGAGGGGATCTGGGACCAAATGCATTTTCCAGGGCTGTCATGTCTGTAATTCACAGATTGTGGGTTACTGGCTGGTAAAGTGACCACTAATCACTAAATCAGATTATCAGATCACTTAAATCTAACTGATGTTGTCTGGGGATGGGAAATCATTACTGAACATATAAGGCTTAAGGAATCAAGGTGATGGGTTCTGAGTTGTTGCCACAACAAAAGTGGGCAAAAGGCACCCATTTCCATTCTTTTGAGGGGGAAGCTGGCAAGCTAAATAAGGCTACCGTTATCTTCTATGCCCATCAGCTCTAACCACATCACATTCCAGAGTGCTGATGAGTAAAGAATAAAAACAAATGCTTTTTATTAATAGGATTATAATGAGTGCTACTTTATCCTTATATACAATTTTAACTGCTTTTTTGAGGTTTAGTGTCTCTTCTCATCCTACTTAAGCACATTCTCCTTTTTATTTATTTATTTTTTTTAGTTTTTATTTAATGGGTGGCTAACATAGTGGCATAGGAAGAGGACCCAATTCTCCTCTGAGCCCTTAAACATAACCAGGTAACTATAAAATTATCCTAAATACCCAGAAGTCAACCTGAAGACTGAGAAAACAAACTCCACAACTAAAGGGAGAGAAGAAGCCACATTAAGGAAAGTAGAAAGTGCAGAGGCATGGTTTATGGAGGAAACAGACTGCAGGTGCTGTGGAAGGATGGGAGCCATGGTCACAGAAAAGGATGAGAGAGAGAAGAACACACAGGGCAGTACACAAGGAGAACACTTCCCCAAAGTCACTGGCTAGAAAAATAAGAAAGGCTTATTTCCACGTTTTTTTCAATGAGTAGAACTCAAAGACCAGAGATTTAAAATAGAATCCTGATGGGGCATCTGGGTGGCTCAATCAGTTAAGGAACTGCCTTCAACTCAAGTTATGGTCCCAAGGTCCTGGGATTGAGCCCTACATCTGGATCCCTGCTCAAGGGAGTCTGCTTCTCCGTCTCATTCTCACCCTGCTTCTGTGCTCACTCTTGCTCTCTCTCTTAAATAAATAAATAATAAATAAAGAGAGAGAGAGAGATAAAAATAGAATCCTGAGGTATTGTGTTGGTCCTGGAAAGAAGACAGTCAAACAACCCTGGGACATAAAGTGTGGAAACAGAGATCTAAAGAATGCCTGTGGCACACACACCAGAAACTATTTGCTCTTCTTGGAGCGCATCACTAGTAACAGTGTCCATGGAAACACCTCTCTCAGGGTGAAACATCTCGCTGTCACCATCTCCCTCTTCACCCCTCAGCATAAACACAGATCCCCCAGTAAGAGGCAGCATGGTGGATGCACAGGCTGTGTAACATGCTTATACCAAACCCACTTCCCTGATGGGACTGCTGTTCTCTGTTAAGGCTCCCTCAGTTGCAGTACAATGCACTTCTCCCTGAGAAGACCAACACAAGCCCCTGCCCATGTCATGTCCCTAAAGCCTGGAGAGTCAAGGTACCAGGCTTGGCTGATACAGAGTTCAGGGGCACCATGTGATGTTCCCAGGCAGAAGACAGGCAAACAGCCCAGAATGGACATTGCAGAAGCAGCAATCTGAAACACATCTGGGACACAAAGGGGGGGATGTATTATTCATTCTTCTAGAAACAGTTCTCTGAGAGGCAGCATCCACAGAGACACCTCTCTGGGAACAGAGGAACTGGCACGTGCCATTTCCCTCTCCTGCCTCTCAGCAGAAACACAGAGTCACCTGCTAGAGGCAACACAGCACCCAAACTGGTTGCCTAATTTGCTTACACCAAGTCATACACCATGCACTCTGATGGCTCTGATCTAGTCAGTCAAGTCAACCCACTTTGCCTCAGCCCCAGCAAGGCAGGCCCCTTGCCAAGAAGATCAGCACAAATCTCTGCCTATTTCATATCTCCCAACCAGAGAGTTCTGCAGGGCATCATTTATGGTGGAGGTGGCATCAGGTCTCATTTCACAAGCAGACCAGAGGACATCTACTTAAAAACTGCCACGCTGTGGACCAAACAGTGCACACTGAAGGCAAGGAGAGCCTCTGCAGACAACTGTCCTGAAGGATAGAGCAGCCACAACACAGCAGCAGAGTGCACGCAGCACACACCAGAGACACTCCCTGAAGGGATAAGCCCTGGACAATATGTGACGTCTTCTTCATATACCCATTATTCTCAGGAGCAGGAAACATACCAGGCATTTCTAACAGAGAAAGCAGAGACTTCCACAAAAATGTCAACATTGAGGAATTTATCCCAAATGAAAGAACAAGATAAGGCAATGGTCATATAGGTAAAGAATATATGTGACCTGCCTGATTTAGAATTTAGAGGAACAATCATAAGGATACTCACTGGGCTTCAGAAAACCATGGGAGACAAAAGGGAGTCCCTACCCACAGAGACAAAAGTGTAAAAAAACCAATCAGTAATAAAATATGCAATATTTTATCTCAATGTTCCTGAGACTGAAACAGGCTGGATGGAAAGAACACAAGGATGGAGGAAGGAGGGGAATGACAAATTATATAAAATACATTATTACAGAAATTAATGAAGCTAAACAAAAGAGAGAAAAAAGAATTACTGAATAGGAGGATAGACTTAGAGAACTCGTATCAGAGGAGTCCCCAGAAAAGATGAGAAAAAAGTGGGCAGGAAATTTGTTTGAGGAAATCACAGCTGAAAATGTCCTAAATCTGCAGAAGAGAACAGATCCTAGAGGCACTGAGATCTCCCATTAAAATCAACAAAGCAGGCCAACACTAAGACAAATGTAGTTACATTTGCAAAATATAGTGAGAAGGAAAATATCTGAAAAGCAACAAAACAAAAGAAGTCCCTAAGCGACTAGAGAAGACCCATAAGGGTCTTCTGACAAGTCAGAAGAGAGAAACATGATATACTCAATGTGCTAAAGAGAAAAATCTATAACAAAGAATATCCTACCCAGCAAGGCTGTTATTCAGCACAGAAAAACAGATAAGCAGTCTCCCAAACAAAAACTAAAGGTGTTCTTTAGGGAGGGAGGGCAAGATGGCAGAGAAGTAGGAGACCCTGTTTCAACCGTTCCCCTAAAGTGAGCTGGATATCTACCAGAGCACTCTGAACACCCATGAAATCAGCCTGAGATGCAAGATTATATACTTCTGGGTCTCTACGGGGGCAGAAGGCAGCAGTGGAGCGGTAAAGCAGAGTGGGAGTGCAAGGACTGATATCAGAGGATAATCAGAAGGGAGAGGGAGCCACCAGAAGCGACCCAAGGAAAGTAATACTCAATTTGAAAGTGCCCTGTAGTTGGGGAGCAACATTAACTTGGAGTCTGGTTAAAAACACTCAAAAGACCAAAAGCTCTTAAAGAGCAAATAGTGGAATCGGGTGGTCACAGGCCTAAGCCCACGTTCCCAGAAAGGACACCACTATGGGCGGCCAACCACATCAGAGAGAGACTAGCGGGGGTCCAGTCCCTGGTCCCTGCAGCTTTCCACTGCTTGCACCACTGCTTCAGCTGGGGATACTCCCGCAAGCACCTTAGAGAGCCTAGTGTGAGCGCCAGGCAGCAATCTCTAGGACCTCAGCTCACCACGTCCTGCTGGGGGCTCTGAGGGCTCCCAGCCCATGCCTGAGAGAACAAAGCCAGATCTCAGGCAGGAATCTGAGTGCACCCAGCTTGGGCCAGGAGCCCGGAGAGCAGTCCCAGCAATGGCAGCCACCAGAACTGAGTTTCCCAGACCAATATCGCTCCTGGTTTTAGTGGCACGGGGGTGCAGAGACAAGCAGGGACCACTGAGGACCACTGGGATGGTGGCTGGCGGGGTGGGTGCACCACCTGTGGGAGGTCGTGGTGTGCAGCAGAGTTGGCAGAGGGGGAGTGTGTGTGTTCTGCACCACCTAGAGGGGAGGAGACTGAGGCTTCTCTCTGAGCCCGAGGTCTGGATACAGGCAGATTCTTTGCTCAGACCCTCTGAAAAGCCACAAAAAAGCTGCAAAAGAACAAAAACCTCCAGACATCAAAAGCCTGAAAAACCTCTTTCCACAGAGCCCAGTCCCATGATAGCCAGTAGGGTGACTCAAACCAAGCAAGACTAACTGGAAAACAATGCAGCAGGCCCCTCCCCCAGAAGAAAGCCAAAAGCAAGAGGACAACAACCACAGGGTCCCCATAAAACTGTAAAACCCCAACATCAGGGGAAATCAATATATTACGCCCCTGATATTGCCCTAAAACTTGTATATTTCATAGCTACGAGCTTTTTCTTTTCTTTCTTTCTTTCTTTCTTTCTTTCTTTCTTTCTTTCTTTCTTTCTTTCCTTTCTTTCTTTCTTTCCTTTCTTTCTTTCCTTCTTTCCTTCTTTAATTCATTTTCATGATTCTTGGTCTTTTAATTTTTTAAAACTACTTAATATTACAACTAGAGACTAAATACAACAATACTACCAAGGAAGACCCAAGATAACCTTCCTCACCCACATCAAGGATTTATAACCAAACTCCCATCCTATGCTTCTGTCAGTGTTTCTGTGTATTTGTTTTTTTCTGGTATTATATGAATCTTATTCTTGGGGTTCATTCTGGCTGGGTTCTTTTATTTCTTGTCATTTACTTTTGTTGGTCTTATGTTTGTTCATGTTCGTCTATATACCTTATAAATATTTTCGGAGCTCATTGTGGCCGGGATATCCTTTTTGTCTTTCTCTATCTCTCTTTTTTTTTCTTTCTTTTTGGTGGTGAATTCCTATTGCTCCAAAACCTTCCAGGGTGCACCGTGCCTGGATCATGGGTGATATATTCAGCTATACATCCTCTCATCCACTTCTCATCAAAATGACTAGGAGGAGGAACACCCAACAGAGGAAAAACCCAGAGACTGCGCCCTCTCCCTCAGAACTATTGGACATGGACATAAACAGTATGTCAGAAAGGGAATTCAGGGTAACAATTATCCAGGCAATTGCTAGGATACAGAAAAACATTAGTGACAACATAGAAATTCTAAGGGCAGAACTGAGAACCCATATGACTAATGTTAAAAATGCTATCAATGAGATCCAATCTAATCTAAATACTCTAACAGCTAGGGTAACCAAAGAAGAACACATAATTAGTGATCTAGAGGAAAAAGTGATAGAGAAGAAAGGTCAGGGGAAGGGCTGGAAAACTGCTTAGAAACCATGAGAACAGACTTAGGGAAATAAATGATGCCATGATATGTTCCAACATCAGAATTATTCAATTCCCTGAGGGGGTGAAAAAAGACAGAAGACTAGAAGATATAAACTGAACAAATTCTGGATGAAAACTTTCCCAATTTCGGGAATGGGACAAGTGTTCCTGTTCTAGAGGCAGAAATGACACGTGCCCCAAGATCAACGAGTCTAGAAAAACATCCAGACACATCATTCTGAGATTCACAAATTATAATTTTAGACAAGAAGTCCTGAGGACAGCTAGGGGGAAGAGATTCATTACATGCAGAGGAAGACCCATCAGAATAATGTCAGACTTGTCCACAGAAACCTGGCAATCCAGAAAGGGCTGGCAAGACATATTCAGGGCACTAAATGAGAATAACATGCAGACAAGAATACTTTATCCAGCAAGGCTGACATTCAAAATGGATGGAGAGACAAAGAGCTTCCAAGACCAGCAAGGTTTAAAAGAGTATATGACCACCAAGCCAGTACTACAAGAGATATTAAGGGGGCTTCTATAATACAAGAAAGAACCCAAGAGTGACATAGAACAGAAACTTACAGAGACAATCTATACAAACAAGGGCTCCACAGGCAACATGATGTCAATAAAAACTTATCTTTCAACAATCACTCTCAACAGGAATGGCTTAAATGCTCCAATAAAACAGCACAGGGTCACAAACTGGATAAAACGACAGGACCCGTCCATATGCTGTCTACAAAAGAAACAGGTGGAAAGGAAAGATACATCCAGACTGAAAGTGAAGGGATGGAGAACCATCTTTCATACCAACGGGCCTCAAAATAAAGCTGGGGTAGTGATTCTCATATAAAATAAATTATATTTTAAGCTAAAGACTATAGGCAGAGATACAGAAGGACACTACATCATTCTTAAAGGGTCTATCCTCCAAGAAGATCTAACAATTGTAAATATTTATGCCCCCAATGTGGGAGCAGTCAACTACATAAGTCAACTGTTAATCAAAATAATGAGCCATATTGATATGAATACATTAATTGTAGGAGATTTTAACACGCCATTCTCAGTAACAGATCATCCAAACAGGAAATCAATAAAGAAACAAGAGCATTGAATGACACATTGGAACAGATGGAACTCATAGATATATACAGAACATTCCACCCTAAAACAACAGAATACTCCTTCTTCTCGAGCATACATAGAACTTTCTCCAGAACAGACCATATACTGGGTCACGAATCAGGACTCAACTAATACCAAAAGATTGAGATGATTCCCTGCATACGCTCAGACCACGATGCTTTGAAACTGGAACTCAACCACAAGAAAAAGTTGGGAAGGAATTCAAACACTTGGAGGCTAAAGATCAACCTGCTCAAGAGTGTTTGCATCAACCAGGAAATCAACAAAGAACTAAACAATTCATGGGAACCAATGAGAATGAACCCACTTCATTCCAAAATGTATGGGATATTGCAAAGGCCGTCCTAAGAGGAAATACATAGCCATCCAAGCCTCACTCAAAAAAATTGAAAAATCCCAAATACGCCAGCTCTCTTTCCACTTTAAGGAACTGGAAAATCAACAATAAATTAATCCAACCGCATGCACAAAAAGGGAAATAATCAAGATTAGAGCACAAATCAATGAGTTCGAAACTAGAGATACAGTAGAACGCATTGACGAAACTAGAAGTTGGTTTTTTGAAAGAATCAATAAGATCGATAAACCACTGGCCAAGCTAATCCAAAAGAAAAGAGAGATGACCCAAGTTAATAAAATTGGGAATGAAAGGGGAGAGATCACGACTAACCCCAAGGAAATAGAAACAATCATCAGAAATTATTAACAGGTATATGCCAATAAGTTAAGCAACCTAGGAGAAATGGATGCATTCCTGGAAACCTATAAACTTCCAAGACTGAAACAGGAAGAAATTGACAACCTGAATAGACCAATATCTAGTAACGAGAGTGAAACAGTGATCAAAAGCCTCCCAAAAAACAAGAGGATTGTTTGGACCTGATGGATTCCCTGGGGTAATCTACCAAACATTCAATAAAGAAATAATACCTAGTCTCCTGAAACTGTTTCAAAAAATAGAAACAGAAGTAACACTTCCAGACACTTTCTATGAAGCCAGAATTACCCAGATCCCCAAACCAGGTAATGACCCCATCAAAAAGGAGAATTTCAGACCAATATCCCCAATGAATATGGATGCCAAGATTCCCAACAAGATCCTAGCTAATAGGATCCAACAGCACATTAAAAAGATTATCCACCACGAGCAGCTGGGATTTATCCCTGGGGTGCAAGCATGGTCCAACACTCACAAATCCATCGATGTGATAGAACAAATCAATAAGAGAGGAGAGACGAACCACATAGTCCTCTCAATTGATGCAGAAAAAGCATTTGACAAAATTCAGCATCTGTTCCTGATTAAAAATCTCCAAAGTATAAGGATAGAGAAACATTCCCCAACTTTGTAAGATCTATCTATGAAAAGCCCACAGTGAATATCATTCTCAAAAGGGAAAAGCTGACAGCCTTCCCTTTGAGATCAGGAACACGACAAGGATGCCCACTCTCACCACTCTTGCTCAACATAGTACTCAAAGCCCTAGCAACAGCAATCAGACAACAAAAAGAAATAAAAGGTAAACAAACTGGCAAAGAAGAAATCAAACTCTCTCTCTTTGCAGATGACATGATACTTTATATGGAAAACCCAAAAGACTCCAGCCCCAAGCTACTAGAACTCATACAGCAATTCAGTAATGTGGCAGGGTACAAAATCAATGCACAGAAATCAGTTGCTTTCCTATACACTAACAATGAAAATATGGAAAGGGAAATTAGCAATCGATTCCATTTACAATAGCACCAAGAACCATAAGATACCTGGAATAAACCTAACCAAAGAGGTAAAGGATCTGTACTCGAACTACAGGACACTCATGAAAGAAATTGAAGAAGACATAAAAAGGTGGAAAAGCATTCCATGCTCATGGATCGGAAGAATAAACATTGTTAAAATGTCTATACTGCCCAGAGCAATCTATACTTTCAATGCCATCCCGATCAAAATTCCACCGGCATTTTTCAAAGGGCTGGAACAAACAATCCTAAAATTTGTATGGAATCAGAAAAGACCCTGAATTGCTAAGGAAATGTTGAAAAAGAAAAACAAAGCTGGGGGCATCATGTTGCATGATTTGAAGCTTTACTACAAAGCTGTGATCACCAACACAGCATGGTACTGGCACAAAAACAGATACATGGACCAGTGGAACGGAGTAGAGATCCCAGGTGTGGACCCGCAACTCTATGGTCAAATAATCTTTGACAAAGCAGGAAAAAATATCCAATGGAAAAAAAGGCAGTCTCTTCAATAAATGGTGCTGGGAAAACTGGACAGCCATATGTAGAAGAATGAAACTTGACCATTCTCTTACATCATACACAAAGATAAACTCGAAATAGATAAAAGACCTCAATGTGAGGCAGGAATCCAACAATATCCTAGAGGAGAACACAGGCAGTAACCTCTTTGACATTGGCTACAGCAACTTCTTTCAAGACATGTCCCCAAAGGCAAAGGAAACAAAAGCAAAAATGAACTTTGGGTACTTCGCCAAGATAAAAAGCTTCTGCACAGCAAAGGAAACAGTAACAGAACAAATAGGCAACCCACGGAATGGGAGAAGATATTCGCGAATGACACTACAGACAAAGGGCTGATATCTAAGATCTATAAGGAACTCCTCAAACTCAAACACTCATAAAACAGACCATCACGTCAAAAAATGGGCAGAAGACATGACAGACCCTTCACCAAAGAAGACATACAAATGGCTAACAGTCACATGAAAAAATGTTCATCATCATTAGTCATCAGGGAGATTTAAATCAAAACCACGTTCAGATAACACCTTGCACCAGTTAGAATGGCCAAAATCAAGAAGACAATAAACAACAAATGTGGGAGAGGATGTGGAGAAAGAGGAACCGTCTTCCACTGTGGTGGGAATGCAAGTTGGTGCAGCCACTTTGGAAAACAGTGTGGAGATTCCTCAAGAAATTAAAAATAGAGCTATGCTATGACCCTGCAATTGCACTACTCGGTATTTACATCAAAGGTACAGATGCAGTACAAAGAAGGGCCACATGTACCCAATGTTCATAGCAGCAATGGCCACAATAGACAAACTGTGGAAAGAGCCAAGATGCCCTTCAACAGACGAATGGATCAAGAAGATATGGTCCATATATACAATGGAATATTATGCCTCCATCAGAAAGGATGAATACCTAACTTTTGTATCAACATGGATGGGACTGGAAGTGATTATGCTGAGTGAAGTAACTCAAGCAGAGAGAGTCAGTTATCATATGGTTTCACTTACGTGTGGATCATAAGGAAAAAGATGGCTGACATTGGGAATAGGAAAAGAAGGGTGAATTGGGGGGAAATGGAGGAGGAGACTAAACATGAGAGACTGTGGATTCTGAGAAACAAACGAGGTTTTGGAGGGAAGGGGATGGGGGGTTGGATGAGCCTGGTGGTGGGTGTTGAGGAGGTCACTGGTCACATGGAGCACTGGGCGTGGTGCATGAACAAAGAATGTTGGAACACTGGAAAAATTAAATTAAATTAAATTAAAAAATAATGAAGCCTATTTTGTGTTATATACGTATTGTTTTTTATTTTTTTTAGGCTTCTATTTGCATGGAATATTTTTTCCCATCATTTTATCCTTAGTGTGTATATATCTGCAGGTCTGATTCAGTATACATCTGGGTCTTGTTTTTTTCATGTGTGCGGTCACCCTGTCCTTAGATTGGAGCATTTTGTTTATTTACATTAATGTAAATTTATGAGATGTGTAGTTACTGCTATTTTGATTTTTTTTTTTTTTTGGAAGGTTTCTCTTCCTTCCTTCTCTTGCTTGACCAGAATTATATATATATTATATATATATATATATATTATATATATGTAACAAAAGTATAACATATTATATATTATATATAAATAATAATAATATTGATAGTATTATGCTCGATGGAGTCACTATGTTCCCTAAGACTATTTGCATAATTTGTATATTTTTCCTTTGATTTACTCAGCTTGGTTACCTTCCATTACCCTGTCTTCTGGCTTTTTAAGTCATACCTGTACTTCAGCTAGCCTGCTATTTATTACATTAAGCATATTCTTTATTTCATTTATTTATCAATTCCCTATTCTTCTATTGATCTACATGTGTATCCTATGCCAGCACCACAGTACTTTCATAATAGTAGTTTTGAGGTAAGATTTAAACAAACCAGTTTGGATCCTCCAAATTTGTTTTGCCAAGATTATTTGGTTAGTCAGAATCCATTGCAATTCCATACAGCTTTTAAGATTGAGTTTTCCATTACTATCAAACACCATTGAAATTTTTATTAGGTTTGCACTGAGTCAGTAGATAAGTTTGAGTAATATTGCCATCTTTGCAATATTTAGTTTTCCAATCCGTGAAAAGAAACATAAGTTTTCTTCCATGATTTAGTTACCCTAACTTCTTTAGCAATGCATTATAGCTTTCAGTGTATATAATCTCAGACTTCATTGGATAAATTTATTCCCAAGCATTTTATACATCCATGCTATTATAAATGAAATTTTCTTAATTTGCCCTTCAGAATGTTCATTGTTAGTGTATAGAATTATCACTGTTTTGTGTGTTGATCGTGTATCCTGTGACATTGCTGAATTTGTTTACTAGCTTTATTAGTTTTAATTGTGTGTGTGAGTGTGTGTTATTAGGATATGTATATATTTATCTCCTCACGCCAATTGTTAATAGAAAGTTTGAATTCTTCCTTTCCAATTTGGATGCTTTTTAAATGTCAGCGTTATATGAAGAGATTTATTAATTAACTTTAGGATGTATGCTGGAGGGGCAGGGAACAGTAGTAACTCTCTCTGGAAGAATGCTGGTGCTCCATTTCTCTTGCCTTCCTTCTGCCTAGCTGTATGGATGCTGGCAGTAGCCAGCTCTGCTTTGCTAGCACCGCTCACTTGTCTCAGTATTGCCTGTGGTGTTGTCCCACCAAACCAGCCTTTCCTGGTACATGCCTTTCTGAAGTGGTTCCTGGAATGAGAAGAAATAAAACCAACACCCAGAAATATAAACAATTATAAAAGAATATTATGAAAAACTATATGCCAAAAAATGTAAAACCTAGAAGAAATGGATAAACTCCAGGAAAAATATAATCTCAAAAAATGCAGGAAGAAAGAGAAACTTTGAACACACCAATCACTAGCAAGTTTCACAGATAATTTCTACCAAACATTTAAGGAAGAGTTAAGACCTAGTTATCTCAAACTATTCTGAAAAATACAAGAGGAAGATAAACTTCCAAATTCATTCTACAAGGCAAGAACCACCCTGATACCCAAACCAGATAAAGACTCCACTGAAAAAGACTCCACTAAAAAAAAAAAAAAGGAGTCAAGTATCACTCTGATGCCCAAACCAGATAAATACTCCACTCTACAAATTTGAAGAGACACGTAATCAGCAAAGAAATTGAATCAGTAATCAAAACTACCAACAAATGAAAGTCTCAGACTAGATGGCTTCCTTGGGGAATTCTACCAGACATTTAAAGAAGAGTTCATACATTGAATTCATTGAATGTTCATACATTCAAACTGTTCCAAAAATATAAATGTAAAGAAATATATAAATATATTTATAATATATTTAATATAAATATATATATATAAATATAAAGAAAAATTGCCAAACTCATTTTATGAAGATAGCATGACCTTGATTTCAAATGAGACAGAAAACCCACTAAAAGGGAGAATTACAGGCCAATATTCTTGATGAACACAGATGCAAAAGTTCTCAAGAAGAAACTAGCAAATCAAATTCAACAGTACATTAAAGAACTATTCACCACATTCAAGTGGGATTTATTCCTGAGCTGCAGCGGTGTTTCAATATTCAGAAATAAATTAATGTGATACACCATATTAATGAAAGAAAGGATAAGAATTATTCAATTCTCTCAATATATGCAAAAAATTTTTTCACAAAATGCATCATTGATTCTTGATGAAAACCCAAAGTAGGAATAGATGAACCATACCTCAATATCATAAGGACCATATATAAAATACACACAGTTAATATCATTCTCAATGGGGAAAACATGAGAGCCTTTCCCCTACAGTTAGGAACAAGACAAGGATGTCTACTCTCACCATTACTATTTAACATAGCACTGGAAGTCTTAGCCTCAGCAATCAGACAACAAAATGAGATAAAAGACATCTAAATCATCAAGAAAGAAGTCAAATTTTTACTATTTACAGATGACATAATACTCTATGTAGAAAACCTGAAAGACTCCACCAAAAAAATTGGTAGAACTAATACGTGAATTCAGTAATGTCACAGGATATAAAACCAATATGCAGAAATCTGCTGCATTTCTATACACCAATAATGAAGCAGTAGAAAAAAGAAATCAAGGATTCAATCCCATTTGCAATTGCAGTGAAATTGCAGTAATATACCTGGGAATAAACCTAACTAAAGAGGTAAAATATATGTACTCTTAAAACTATAGAACACTTATGAAAGAAAGTGAAGAGGACACAAGGAAATGGAAAAGCATTCCATGCTCAGAGAGTGGAAGAACAAACATTATTAAAACCAAAGCATTCACATCCAAATACCATCAAAATACCATCAGCATTTTTTACAGAGTTAGAGCAAACAATCCCAAGATTTGTATAGAACCACAAAAGACTCCAAAGAGCCAAAGCAATTATGAAAAAGAAAAAAGCTTGAGGCATCATGATTCTGGACTTCAAGGTATATTATAAACCTGTCGCCATCAATCAGTATGGTAGCAGCACAAAAACAGAGACATAGATCAATGGAACAGAATCCAGAAGTGCACCCACAACTATATGACCAATTAATCTTCAACAAAGCAGGAAAGAGTATCCAAAGCAGGAAAAAAAGAGTCTCTTCAACACATGGTGTTTGGGAAAAGTGGACAGCAACATGCCAAAGAATGACACTGGACTACTTTCTTACAACACACACAAAAAAATAAATTCAAAATGTTTGAAAGACCTTGATGTGAGACAGGAAACCATCAAAATTCTAGAGAAAAAACAGACAGAATTCTCTTTGACCTTGGTCACAGCAACTTCTTACTAGGCACATCACCAGAGGTGAGGGAAACAAAAGCAAAAATGAACTATTAGGACTTCAACAAGATAAAAAGCTTCTGCACAGCAAAGGAAACAAAGAACAAAACTAAAAGATAACCTACAGAATGGAGAAGATATTCCCAAACATATTTGATAGATGGTTAGTATCCAAAATCTAAAAAGAAGTTATCAAACTGAATACCCCCAAAACAAACAATCCACTTAAGAAATGCATAGAACAATCCACTTAAGAAATGCATGAATAAACACCCTTCCAAAGAAGAGATCTAGATGGCTGCTAGACACTTGAAAAGATACTCAACATCACTCATCATCAGGGAAATACAAATGAAAACCAGTGTCAGCTTTAGCCAGCAAACCCTGAGATGGCAAATAAAAAGATTACTCCATTTACCTTAGAAGGAGAAGGGAGAGGGCCTAGGGACCAGACACTCTAGTGGCAAAAGATCATAAGTCAGTCTTTGCCTCCACCTTTATTATGAATGTTATCAATATAACAAGAGAATAAGAAAAACAAGAAGGAATGTGAAGCTGTAATAATCAGGACAATGGTATAGGGAGTATCATGTGAATAGAACAAGCTGTTCTTATGATGCACATGCAGGCAGGGAGTACATGGAGTGCATGACCTCCAAAGATAAATGTTTCTCCTAAGTCAAGCATTTGGAAAACCTCCCTAGATGAGTGCATTGAGCCACAACAAGGATCTTCCTGTTTTCATCCCAGAAACTCTAAAGAAGGCCTAGCTTTCCAGACACTCCTTTGCTTTTTAACTAGTCTCATCTAGAGAGGCATGTCTTTTTAAATCCTATCCAGCCAGGCATTACAAATTCCCACAACAACAATGAAATGCCACTTAACACCTATCAGCATAGCTCAAGTTAACAACACAGAAACAATAAGTGTTGGTGATGATGTGGAGCAAGGGGAATCCTGTTTCACTGTCTGAATGCAAACTTGTACAGCCACTGTAGAAAACAGTATGGAGATTCCTCCAAAAGTTAAAAATGGAACTACCCTATGACCCAGAAATTTCACTACTATATATTTACCCAAGGGATACAAAAAAATCAGAATTGTTGGAGAACATGCCCCCCAATGTTTATAACAGCAGTAGCAACAGTAGCAACATTAGCCAAATTGTGGAAAGTGCCCAAATGTCCATTGGCTGGTGAATGAATAAAGATGTGGTATATACATATACAATAAAACATTACTCAGCCATAAAAAAATGAAACCTTATGATGTGCAATGACATGGATGAAGCTAGAGTGTGTTCTGCTAAGGGAAATAAGACAGAGAAAGAGAATGCCATATGACCTCATTCAGATGTGGAATTTAAGAAAGAAAACACATAAACATATAGCAATGTGGAAAAGAAAAGAAGAGGGAAACAAACCACAAGAGACTCTTAATGATAGAGAACAAACAGGGTTGATGGTGGGGAGGGGGCAAAGGGATAGGCTAGATCAGAGATGAGTATTAAAGAGGGCACTTGTGATGAGCACTGGGTGTTGTATACATGTGATAAATCACTAAATGCTACTCCCCACACCAATGTTGTACTGAATGTTAAGTAACTAAAATTTAAATGAAGGAAAAATGCCTTAATATACAATTTCAGGTTGCTAGTCCTACGAATAAGGAAGGCATCAGCTTTACCTGTGTGGTTTTTCAGGAGAGTGGCAAGTTGTTTCTCTTCGATGGTTTTCTAAAAATTGTTTGGAGACAAGTAACTACAGGGTTTTGACTGTTCCTCATTAACATTTCTTCTCTTTATTTCTGCTACTGATGTAGGAAGCAGCTTGTTTGGACCTGATGTCCAAGAAAGAACTCTTGAAATGTCTTTGGTGTAAAATGGTGATTTTATTAAAGCTCAGAGACAGGACCTATGGGCAAAAAGAGCGGCACCGGGGCCACAAGGAGTGACCTATTATATACCTCCAAGTTGGGAGGTTAGGGATAGTGTAAATCTCTAAGAAATTTTGGAAGCAAGGTTTCCTGGACCTTGAGGGGCTAGCTATTATTAAGAAAAGCTCACTTATTACTGTCCAGTAAACCCTCAGTCATGAAACCCTTCAGAATTATATTGGTGGGTCATATGCTTGGGAATGATTGCCAACATATATCTTGGAAGTGTAGAGATAAAATAAGGTTTCAAAAGGATTTGTATGTTAAAGTAGACCTATGATCAAAAGTATTTGTATGTTAGGGGCGCCTGGGTGGCTCAGTGGGTTAAAGCCTCTGCCTTCGGCTCATGATCTCAGGGTCCTGGGATTGAGCCCTCGGGCTCTCTGCTTGGTGGGGAGCCTGCTTCTCCCTCTCTCTCTGCCTGCCTCTCTGCCTACTTGTGATATCTCTCTCTCTCTCTCTCAAATAAATAAATAAAATCTTTAAAAAAAAAAGTATTTGTATATTAAAGTAGACTTATAGGATCCTGAGGATCAGACTAAGATTGCCTTTTGCCCTTAGCAAAGTGTCACCACTGAGGCAGCTCCCAGGTGAAGATCACTGAACCTGTTTCAAGGACTTGTCAGTGAGCTGTAGGCAGTAAGAAAATTTAATTTTTTCTTTTGCCCTTGTTTCCCACATAATTCCCTCCTAAACAACTTTGACCCTTAAATCTTTAAGTTTGTTGTGGGTGGAAGGTCTCATCTTCTGTGACTTTCTCCTACTGAATAGGTGCATAGAGATGTCCCTACCTATGGGTCAACATTGGTCAGTTGGGGGCTTATATAGATGTAAGAGTTACAAAAGACAGAGGCACCTGAATCCAATGGAGACCATGTGTGTGGATATCCCTGAGTGGAAAGGATCACCTGTTGGTTTGAAGTTATGACAGTGAAGGAGGCTCAGCACCAGGTGAAGAGACATGGCAAAACATGGTTAGTGTAACAAGAAGAAAAAGAAGCCCAACTCAGAGTCCTTTGGTAGTTCACGAAAATCATTTTCCAGTCCATGAGTTTAACCAATCATTAAAGGAAAGAGCAGGATCTTTTATAGCTCCAGTTTGAGTATTCATTTCAGTTAACCCAGAAATACTTTTGTGGTAATCTGGAATGTAAGCACAGCATTGTTTTGTTTTGTTTTGTTGTTGTTGTTGTTGTTGTTGTTTGTTTGTTTGTTTGGGGGTTTTTTTTGGTTTTTTGTTTTGTCTTGTTTTGTTTTTTTAAGATTTTTATTTATTTATTTGACAGAGAGAGCAATCACAAGTAGGCAGAGAGAGAGGGGGAAGCAGGCTCCCTGCTGAGCAGAGAGCCCGATGTGGGGCTCGATCCCAGGACCCTGAGATCATGACCTGACCCGAAGGCAGAGGCTTTAACCCACTGAGCCACCCATGCGCCCCACAGCATTCTGTTTTTATGCTAGTACACATTCCACCTTGTGCACCACTTAAAACATCTAATGCTGTTCTATTTTGTAAAACTACTTTATCTATTTCTGTAACTTCAGTATTTAATAGAGAAATGCTATTTTGACTGTCATTTAGGGCTTTAACCACGTACTTATGTAGAACTTCCATGTGCCAAGCAATATCCCCTGGTCCCAAAGACGGATGGTAGGTGGTCATAGCAATGAAACACAGAATGTGTCCACTCTCGTTTTAAATTTGGGAAGTTGGCTGGTTTGATAATGGTTTTAATAATGCGTCCATGCATCTAGGCAAAACCCAGAGTACAGTGGCCTATCAAGGCTGAGAGAAGCTAACAAAAGTTAGAGCCATGTAGCCATTGGATTCTGTTAGGAGACAGTCATCTAATTCTGGGCCTCTTCGAACTGCAGTCAGGATATCAAGGGCTATTCAGTTTTGGATGGCCACTTTTCCAGAGGATTGTAGATATCAGGCCAAATGTAAATAGTAATTAATCTTTAAGGCCCAAGCTATTTGCTGAGCTATTTGCAC
This sequence comes from Potos flavus, assembly GCA_028534135.1. NCBI lineage: Eukaryota > Metazoa > Chordata > Mammalia > Carnivora > Procyonidae > Potos > Potos flavus. The sequence continues at coordinate 49,017 of JAPYYM010000021.1, forward strand.
AATAAAAGACGGTCTATTATCACTTTGTAGGTTCCAAGAGAGTCAAATCTAGGACAATTTCTCTTAGTAAAGTTTTGGTCAACTTAGTGGCCTTTTATCCAGAGGGACTTGGTATAAACCCTGTATTACTTTCTATTGATTATTTTTGGGTATAAGGATTTTTCCCTCATTATTAATAAGCAACTACCGTGCATTTTTTAAATATACTTGTTCTGAAATGGTCTTCGTCTGAAATTCTTGGTCTGAAATGACTGGACTTATGGCTATTTTTGGAGTTAAGACTGATATAAGAGTTAATATTTGTTCATTTTGTGCTACCTGTAATGTCTGCCAAGTTATTTCCTTAAACTTTAAGGTCATATCCTTTTAATGTCCTTTGAGGTGAATCACAGCCACCTCCTCAGGTATGTGTACAGCCTCAAGAAGAATAGTAATTTCAGGCCTATATCCAATCGGGGCATTATGGTGTGATAATAATCCCCTTTCCTTCCAAATTGCTCTGTGGACATGTATGACTAGGAAGGCATGTTCGGAGTCAGCATAGACGCCCTTTGCCAATTGTAAAGCATGAGTGAGCACTATTATCTCCACTTTTGGGGCTAACGTATGTGCTAGGATGCTTTAGTCTCAACAGTCTGAGTTAGACTAACTATAGCATATCCCCTTTACCATGAAACTACTGCCATCAGTCAGTAATACCTGAGCAGTCATGTTTTAACATGGAAGTCTGATGGTCAGACCCAGTTATAAGAGTAGCTGGGCTTAAAGTTTGACAAGTTTTGAGAATTATTTCAGGTATATAGTATATTTTAAGTATTATTTCAAGTATAAGTATCGTCTTTTATTTAATAAGTCAGCCTCCTATCATTCATTATTGACCTCTGTTTTCTAAGACACACTGGATCTGACGTAGAATCATCATAGCCAGAGACTGTCTGAGGATTATGTTTTGAGGCTTCTTCTACCAGGAGGGCTCTTGTATGCTCTGCTAAAGCCCCTATTTGCAATCAAATATCAATATCAATAGAGGTAGTTTCTGGGACAAATATGATAAAAGGATAAAACCATCGAGAAGCCCTCTTTGTTTGAGGTCTAGCCTTAACAATATCCTAAATATAAGGACTCACTGGCACAGGAAAAAGACTTGTCTCAGGAGATAATGGTATCCCCAAGTGCATCATCCAATCCAATCACAGGGATAGTGGGGCCATCCAATATTTTCACAAGTCCATAGTTAACTCCATGGAATGGGGGTATGGTCTGGTGTGTAAAGAGCAATTCTGTCATCCTAACCACACAGAATTTATCAACATGCTAGTTGAGTTATACAGTCCTTGGTGAATCAGTCCCATTTTCCAGGTGTGTAAATAATCACAACAAGCATGAACATTGTCTATACATGAGATATTGTGGCAATTTATCTGAAGATTACCTCAAGTCAGCAAACATTCAAAGACAATCAGAACTAGAATTTGGTATCTGCAGTGGTAGGTTATTAAAACATAATTTTTCTCTCTGAAATCACTATTATTTACAGAGATAGCCAAATTAAGACTAATTCATTTGTATACTTCAATTTTAACGATTTTGACCTAATTATATAAGCTCTACAAGAATAGTGATTGATCATAGAGATCTTCTATTTTAAATGTTTTTTATTATGTTCAGTTAGCCAACATATAGTACATCATTAGTTTTTGGTGTAGTGTTCAACAATTCATTAGTTGCATATAATACCTAGTGTTCATCGCCACATGTGCCATCCTTAATATCCATCCTCCTTTGACCCCCACCACCCCCCTCCCTTCTGTAACCCTCAGTTTGTTGCTGTCGCTGATGTCAATGAAGTTACTGCCTGTGTTTTCCTCTAGGATTTTGATGGATTCGTGTCTCACATTGAGGTTTTTCATCCACTTGGGTTTATCTTTGTGTAAGAGACTGGTTCAGTTTCATTCTTCTGTATGTGGATGCACACTTTTCCCACCACCATTTATTAAAGAGACATTTTTCCATTGGATGTTCTTCCCCTTGAATATATCATGCCAGTCCTCTCTGGCCTGCCAGGTGTCTGTGGACAGGTGTGTTGCCAGTCTTATATTTCTACCCTTATAGGTTAAGGACCTCTTGTTCTGAGCTGCTTTCAGAATTTCCTCTTTATTTCTGAAATTTGCAAGCCTCTTTATTAAGTCACGATGTTATTCTATTTTTGTTGATTTTGAGGGGGAGTTTCTGTGCCTCCTGGACTTGAATGTCTGTTTCCTTCCTCAGATTAGGGAAGTTATCATCTATAATTTGTTCAAATAAACCTTCTGTCCCTCTCTCTTTTCTTTCTCTTTCCCATCTTCCAGGACCCCTATTATTCAAATATTATTGTGCTTTACAGTATCACTGGTTTCTCAAAGCTTCCCCTCATGATCCAGTAAGAGTTCTTTAGATATTATGAATAGTAATCCCCTATCAGATATGTGATTTACAAATATCCTCTCCCATTCTGTGGTTGCCATTTAATTCTGTTGATATCTTTTGATGTACAATCTCTTTGATGGGCAGCATTTATAACTTTCATGGAGTCCAGTTTGCCCTTTTTTTTTGTTTTGTTTTGTTCTCCTTACCTTTGGTATTTTATCAAAATGATTGTCAAAGTCAATGCAGCTTTTGCTCTATGTTTGCTTAAGAGTTTTATAATCTTAGGTGTTACATTTATTCCTTTGATTCATATTTAATTATTTTAGATGGTGGTAGGTAACCATTCATTCTTTTGCATGTAGATATGCAGTTGTCCTTTTCTCCATTAAGTGTTCTTTACATTCTTGTCAAGAATCATTTGACTATGTATATGAGGGTTTATTTGGGGGCTCTCTATTTTGTTCCATTAGCTTGTATGTCTGTTTTTCTGTTAGTACCACATTGTTTTAATTAGTATATGTTTATAGTAAGTTTTGAAATCAGTAAGTGTGAGTTCTTCAGTTTTGTTCTGTTTCACACATCACACATCATTCCTAGATTTTCTTTGCTGGTATTCTTGGCATTTGTTGGCTTATAGCTAGAACAGGTGGGTGAAAGTTCATGGACACTCCACTACATGAATTCACTTGAATATTTAGAAACAGGAATTATTTTGTATTGCTGCAAGTGCTACAATTTACAGAGTTGTAAAATAGTTTCAGATGAAGAAAGGATAGAATCTGATAACCTGAAAGACTGTGCTATAAATATTACTTAGTTTCTGTTTAAAAGAACAGGAGTCTTTTTATTTGCAATAACCTTATATAAGAATTATATATATATAAAACACTTAGAAAGTTCTCACTTTATTTGAGAAACTTAATTATAGAATTATAAAAGAAAGAGGTTTAAATATCATGTTGTTTTGGATAGAGTTGTCGCTTATATTCCTGCATAGGCTTATAGAAGGACTTTTTGTAATCAGGAAATGAATGCTTTCTCTAGGATAATTGAGACTTAACATTGATCACAATGAAATGTCAGAGGTTAGGTTATGTTTATGAAGTTCTTTAATACACTCTATCTTTTTTTTGTCCTCAGAAACTCTTATGAAACCAGCAGGATGGTGTTATTGTTTTCATATTACAGATTAGGAGACTGCTAGATAACTTTTAGGAAGCTGGCTTTCCTCTTTGAACTGGATTAGGAGCCAGGTGAAATTTGCCTCCTCCTGCCCACAGCTTCCCTGAAGGCCAATTTCATTTGGTAAATTTTGCATCCAGTTCTAAAACTTATCTGATTGAGATCCCCAACATATTCAGGTGGAAGCAACCCCAGAAGCCCTCATTTTAGGCAGCTCTTTCCATAGCCTGGAAACTGAAAGGATCATATTTTTCTATCTCTCTGTTCACTGGGTTAATTCCTAAAAGAACGACTTAAAAGCATTCCTGCATCCGGACCATCTGGATATACCGAAAGTTGTATACACCCTGAGGGAGTTAATCCCTAGAGGGACAGCTGGATAAGTCCTGGTGTGGATTAGGGATTCTTGTGATTAAATACAATTAAATATAATTCCCATGTAGAATGGGGAGAAGACCGGCATGTTGGAGATGTGGCAATGTGTTTTTCTTATCCCAGTAAATTTCAAACTTTTACCTGGCTAGGTGGACACCCAGCTAAGTGGTCCTGGATCTCAGTCCATGACCTTGAGCTAAGCACAGTACAGGAAGACAGGGGCATCTGAGAATTGCAGAGTCCTGAGATACCTGTTTGCATGGACAGCACAGTGTTGTTGCTTTTGCACATTCATTTATTCCATTTTCATGGGATGATGAGCTACAACTAAATGACGAAGTCATAAAGAAATATACAGTTAGTGGTGAATACTCTAGTGCCAGTTTGGGATTGCACTTCAAGAAAGTCCATGCTACAAGGACTGCATTGAGGAGTCTGTCAATGCAGGCAACTTTGGCTTATCTTTCTCCTATTTGCCCTGGTGGAAATCTGATTTTTTGGTGTCTAGGTTTAGGGATGATTAGAGCATTGGGCTGTGGAGATATCCTGTGAATATGTCAAATCTGACTCAAAAGTGAATTACTAAGTATTCACAAATTAGAAATTAATCCTGTAGGGTTTAAATTGAACAGCATGCCCTTTCACTGACTAGAAAGCATGTACCACACAAGAAAGCTTTCAGCCATGGTCAACACAAGACCTAATAGTGTTTTTAAAAGGGTGAGGAATGACCACACTGCCCTGGCTGCAGGTGATCAGAAGTTCCTAGTAATCTGCCAATAACTGGCCACCAGAATTTAGGTAAGGTCTGGGGGCAGGAGGGAAGGGAAAGGGAATTCTATAAAAGCCTTTCTATGACTTTTCCTTCAACAGGCAAGAGGCTCTGAAATTTTCCTTTATAAACAAAAGGCTAAATATTAAGTCTTCTCTTTTCTCAATGTAATTGCATAACTTTTATTTTGGAAAGTTAGATCCTTGGTATTTCACTCAAAGCATCTCCCAAACTCCGTAATACTGAGGACCCAACTTTGCAGAAACAGAGTAACTGGAGGCATCCAGATTTGCAAAGAAGATAGTAATAGTATTTGCACAACAGGCTCTTGTACATGGTGTAGAAAATAATGAACAAAACACACACGTGTGCACACATCTATTTCTGTTAGAACTAAGTAATAAATTCTGGAAAGTTGAAGTAAACAGGATCAATATACAAAAACTAATTGCATTTCTGTAAATTAGAAATGAATAGTTCATTTCGTTTTCCCTCCCATCCCCTATGGTCCTCTGTACTATTCCTTTTATTTCATATATTGGTGAAATGATATGATAATCGTCCTTCTTTGCTTCAATTATTTCACTTAGCATAATACCCTCTAGTTCCATGGGGAAACAATCAGAAAGGGAGACAAACTATGAGAGGCTCTGGACTCCAGGAAACAAATTGAGGGTTGAAGAACGTAGAGGTTGTGGGGAAGGGGAACAGGGTAATGGGCATTTAGGAGGGCATGAGATCTGATGAAGCCCAGGTTTTATACGTAATTAATGAATCACTGAACACTACATCAAAAACCAATGATGTTGGCTAATTGAATTTTATTTAAAAAATGAAATGAATAATTCAAAAATGGAATTAAGAAAACATTCCATTTTCAGAAGCATCAAAAAGAATAAAATACATAGGACTAAATTAACCTAAAGATGTGTAAAACTTGTACACTGAAACTACAAAATATTGTTGAAAGGAATTTTAAAAGACCTAAAAAAGAGTGAAAGACTTCTGTGTTAATATATTGAAAGACTGAAGACTGTTAACAGTACTCATTGACAGGTGATCTACAGCCGATCCCAGAAAGATCTGCCACTTCTATGCAATCCTTTTCAAAATCTCACTTAGCTTTTGTGTGTATATGTGTGCTTATTTTGTTTTTACAGAAATGCACAAGCTAATTCCAAAATACACATAAGCTTACAAGGGAGTTGGAAAACCAAATCAATCTTGAGAATACAGGACTTACACTTCCACATTTCAAAATGTACACGAAGTTTCAGAGGGGAGAGAGGTGGGGGGTTGGGCGAGCCTGGTGTTGGTTATTAAGGAGGGCACATATTGCTTGGAGCACTGGGTATGGTACGTAAACAATGAATCTTGGAACACTGAAAAAATAAAATAAAAGTATTTGGGGAAAAAAAGTAAATGTAATAGGGCAATGGCATGAGAATAGACATACAGATATTTTAGAAAATTTAGAGTAAAAATTTAGAAAAAAATTAGAAAGAAATTTTAGAGTAAAAAATAAACAGTCACATGTATGATCACTTGATTTGCAACAAGAATGCCAAAACCATTTAACAGAGGAAAAGAGTCTCTTGCATAAATGGTGCTGGGATAACAAGTTGTCAACAAATAGAAGAATGAAGTTAGACTCTACAATACACTATGTACAAAAACTATTCAAAATTGTTTTAAGAATATTTAAAAATTCAAAATTCTTATGAATATATTAATTAAAACTATAAAACTTTTAGAAGAAAATATAGCTACAAATCATGTTCTAGGATTAGGCAATGGTTTCTAAGATATGACATCAAAAGTAAACATGCAAAATAAACTGAGTTTCATCAGTATTAAAAACCTTTGTGTGGCAAGAGAAATCATGAAGAAAGTAAAAAGGTAACACAAAATGGGAGAAATATTTGTAAATCATATGTAATAGAGGTTTATATCCAGAATGTGTGAAGAACTCTTATATCCTAGAAATAACAGCACAAATTTTAAAAGGGCAAAAGATCTCATTAGATATTTCTCCAAAAAGATATACAAATGACCAATAAGCACAGGAAAAGATGCTAAATATCATTAATCATGGAGGAAGTACAAATCAAAACTATAATGTCTGATTCACACCCATTTGGGTGGCTATAATCAAAAGAATGAATACTAGGAAGCATTGTTAAGAATGTGGATAAATATGTTGCTACTGGGAATATAAAATTGTGCAGCTGCTGTAGAAAATACTTTTGTCATTTTTTCAATAAATTAGGCATAGAGGGGCGCCTGGGTGGCTCAGTGAGTTAAAGCCTCTGCCCTTGGCTCAGGTCATGATCTCAGGGTCCTGGGATCCAGGCCCCCGACGGGCTCTCTGCTCAGCAGGGAGCCTGCTTCCCCTCTCTCTCTGCCTGCCTCTCTGCCTACTTGTGATCGCACTTTCTCTCTCTGTCACATAAATAAATAAATAATCTTAAAAAAAAAATAGGCATACAATTAACATATAATCCAACAATCTGACTCTTAAGTATATACCTAAAAGAACTCAAACCAGATTCTCAAATATCTGTTCACAAATGTTTAAGGCACAATGATGTTCACAATAGACAAAAGGTGAAAACAATACTAATGTTCATCCATGAACAATGTTTTCTTGGATAAAGAAAATGTGGTAAGTTCACAGTTTATAGGGAGCCATAGAAGAATTAATGGATACTATAATCTTGAAATCATCATTGTAAGTGAAAGAAACCAACTGTTAGGCTGAGGGAGAATGTGAAGTGATTGTTAGTGAGTATAGTTTTTTTGTAGTTAGATGATTAAAATATTCTGGATTTATATAGTAGTGACTGGACAACTTTACAGGTATCGTAAAAATTACTCGATTGTACACTTCAAACGGATAATTGTATGGAGTGAATTATATCTTAAAAAAAAAAAAAGGCCTTAAATCTTGATTGTATCAACTGGAAAGAGAATGTTCAGCAACCCTCAGAGCAACATATCATATTAACATCATCAACAACCAAAATCGAACAGGAAACGAAGTGTATTATAAATCTAATAACGAAACAGTGTCTCACACAGTAGAATCCATTCCACAAGTATTAAACGCCAACTATTTGCGGAGCTGTGTTCTTGAAGCCCGGGACCATCAGCCAGCACTCAACAAGAGACGGTTGTCATCCCACAGTAATCTGAAACTGCTAAAGGACAACCAAAGTTATGATGGCGTTGGGCGCGGGCCAGCTTTGGGCAGATGTCTCAGAAGCAGACAAATTATAAAAGCCAATACACTTTTCCTAAGTGTGAGGCCGTCATATAGCTTAATGCAACAGGGACAAAACAGAATCATGTAACTCCTCCACCTAGCATGACGAATTAACTTCCCAAACACTGTATAGGTTTTCAAGTATGTTCCATAACCAAGACACCACCCTTTGAAAACTACAAATCCCAGCAGCCTGTGCGCGCAGCTAAGCGGGTACTTTCCTTTTCTTAAAACCTTGAATTACGCTGTAAACACGATCTAGGCTTGGTGAGATAGGACCACGCCGCTCGCAAGGAGTGCCAGTTTCTTCCAGTCTTCACTCGCGACTTCGCAAATTCGCGCGGCCAGAACCGAGTCTAAGGCGGAAAAGTTCAGTGTAGCGTCTAATATTCCCCACCCCCATTCGAGTCCGTACCTTCGGGAGCCAACCTCTTCCTGTCACGTGGAAGGCCTCTTGTGCGCGATTGGTCGAGGGGATAAAGAATCGGGAAGGTAGCTTTTACGAGCTTCCGTGCTGTTGGGTAAATTGCGGTTTGGCTGCTTGCGTCAACTCCCGGCGACTCAGGTCAAACAGGCCGTGCGGAAGGAGGTGGCCGCTGTTCTCAGCAGGTCTGTTGGGTAGATTCCCTGACCGCCACTGGTTGCCAGGGTAGAGGGTGAGGGAGAATACGGTTTTTAATAAGTTGGCTTTTAACTCTTGTTTGTTTCCTTTACCCGTAGGACGATATTCGGCTTTCTTTCCTCCCGGGGGATCACTGTGGGAGTAAGTGTGTGTTTTAATCTGTGTGTCGGAGTAAATGGGGTGGAAGAAAAGTCTAGTAGGGGTGTGGGGCTGAGGTAGAAAGAAAGGCAGGGAACGCAGCCCTGTCTGAAGGGAATAGTATGCGAAGCAGGGGTCAGCCAGGTGTGAAAGCCACGTGCGGTCGGCGCCGCAGGGCCCCGGGAGCCTGGTGGCTTCTCTCCCAGGCCCCGTCGTCCCCGTGCTCCCCGCGCTGGGCACCACCGTCGGGGAGACTAATTGAGGGCAACAGCTAGCCGTCAGTTTTGCCTAGTGCAAGAGGACTTTCGCAGGATGCTCCCTGCCAGAGCTATTGCGTAGTTCCATAATGGCGGGGAAGCCGTTGCTACGCTGCCTCTTCCCTTTCCAGGTCTTTTACTTTACTTTCCGCCGTGGCAAGGTTGTGGGCTGCTTTGAACTACCTGGTTATGGCCCCGTGGTTGCTGAGACCTTGGTTCTTGGCGTCACCGATTTGGCGACACTCGGGGCAGCGATGCCGAGGTGGTATCAGAGGTCCTCAGTCCAGTGGTGTTGGCAAACATCCTCGTGTGGAAACTTCTTTCTAATTGATGTTTTTCTTGCTTTTTACTTTTTCCTGTCCTTTCAATGCCTCTCCTATGGCCTTTGGTCTCTCAATTTGTGATACACATCCTAAAAAATTTCCATTATTTTATTTATTGTCTCTCTGGATACAGGAAGATAGGGACCTCCTTAGGATTGAGAAAATTCGACGACTTCTGGGGTCAGTGTGTACAATTCGGAATAGTTCGCACGATTGATGGGCTACCTACTCTATAGAACTACAAGGTGTACTAACTTCTCAGTTCTCTTTTTCCCCCCTTCTCACTCTCTATGCATCTGGAAGAAAGATCCAGTACATGCAGGATTGAAAGGGAAGCCATTGATTCAGCATACTGTAGGGATTCAGAATTGTCACTTATGGTGACAGTGATGTTGGAGGTCTTTCCCTCAGGGGCAACTCTAATTTAAAAACAAAAATTGCTATTAAGGACATAAGTTCTGGTTTATGCTCCTTGCGATGAGGGTAGCGATGGGCTGAATTAGGAACAAAGTTTTATTCAGTTAGCATTTTAAATGACCAATTAAAAAAGTTAAGATAATGACTCTTTGTGTTAATAGTTGGATATGAATAATCTGAATCTAATAGTGCCTTAACTGTCTCATTTTCATCTACAAAAGTATACAGTCCGTCCTTCTTTGCCAAAGCTTTTCTGAGCATTTTTTTAGTTTTGTTATCTTTCCTCATTTAACAACATGGGATTGAAATAACGCAATAAAGTGTTTTCAATTTTTATTTTAAAAACGGGTGATTATCTCCAATCTGCATATATCACTTTTAGGTAGGTTCTTTATAACTTTTTTAAAGTTTCTCACTGACTTGAAAAAAATACTTAACACTAGGTTAGCAACACTAGGTTAACAACTCGGAAATGTATAATAATTTGTTGTGTTGTTTTTTTTTTTCAAATATTGGAGGAATTAGAAAACAGGTGACTCTTGTTTCTCTTTACGCAAGAAGGTGGCCTTTATTGGGTTCTTATTTTAGAATTACCTATTTTTCCTTTCAGTTACTTTGTTATTGCTTATATCCTTTGGGATTCTCTTAGATATATGCAAATTTGTAATTGTTAATTTTCATAGATTAACATTTCAGTCAACATTTAACACATTTGTGTCTTGTAACAGTTTTTGCCAGTTTTTAGATTCTTTTTGTTTAGTTTTTTGTCTAGTTTTAGATTCTTTTTGTCTAGTTTTAGATTCCCACTCCCTTTTCTTTTTTTTTTTTTTAATGGAATATCTTGTTTCATCTTTTAATAGTCCTACAATTTGTGTCCTTATATCTGAGGTGAGTCTCTCCTAGAAAGCATGTAGTTGGATTATTCATTTTATTTTTTTAATACTTTATTTATTTATTTGAGAGAGAGCAAAAGAGAGCATGAGTGGGAGTCCAGAGGGGAAGAGCAGATGGACAAGGAGAAGCAGACTCCCTGCTAAGCAGGGAGCCCAGTGCGGGGCTCAATCCCAGGACCCCTGGAATGATGACCAACACCAAGGCAAATGCTTAACCTACCAGACACCTAGATTATTCATTTTAAAATCCAAATGTCATACTTTGCTTTATTTATTTATTTATTTATTTATTTATTTATTTGAGATTTTATTTACTTGTCAGAGAGAGAGAGAGAGAGCACAGGCAGGGGAAGGAGCAGAGGCAGAGGGAGAAGCAGGCTCCCCACTGAGCAAAGAGCCCTATGCTGGACTCTTTGATCCTCATGACCTGAGCAAAAGGCAGATACTTAACTGACTGAGCCACACAGGCATCCAATATATACTTTGCTTTATTAATTGGAAAGTTTACCTCATTTACATTAAAAATAATTACTAACAGAGACAAATTCACTTCTGTTAATTTGTTTTTATAGGTCTTTTTTCCATTACTGCCTTTTGTGTTTGTGTTTTTTGTGGTGTAGCATTTTCTTTCTCATTCTTTTTCTATACATTGTTTAGTTTTTCCATTTTCTAGGGATTATAATTGATAGCTTCAGTTTATAACAAATGAATCTGAATTAACATTTTATTTTCAGTGGTATACAGAAAGTCTGCTCCTATATAGTTCTGCACTCTTCCTTTCTTTTGTTACAGGGTCTTAAGAGTATATGTTTATAGATTAAATAGTTTCAATAATGTTTATAATTTGTCTTTTAATCATGGATGGAAAAAAAGATAAAAGCCAAAAATGTAATAATACTGGCTTTCTTATGTAACTGTCTTTACTATTGTTTATTTCATTGCATAGCTTTGAGTTGATGAGTGATATCTTTTCATTTCTGTCTCAGGATTGTCATTTTCATTTTTTGTAGTGGGGGATCTGCTCTTTTCCTTTAAATTTTTTTTTTTTGAAGTGTCGTTGACATACAATTTTATATTGTTTTCAGGTGTACAACATAATTCAGCATTTAAATATGTTAGGACAACATGCTTAATCTAGTTACCATTTATCACCCATCTTCAGCTTTTGGTTATCTGGAGATATTTTAATGCCCTATTTATTCGAAAGATAGATTTTGAGTTTGTCATACCTAAAGTTTGTTTAGTTCATTGGATGTGTAGATTAATAGTTTTCATCAAATGTGAGAAATCTTGGGGATATATATATGTTTTTTTGTTTTTTTGTGGGGTTTTTTTAATTCTCTTTGTCTTTCACTTCCCCTTTAACTCATTATGTGTATGCTGGTATGCTTCGTGGTATGCTAGAAGTCTCTTAAGCACCTCTGATTGTGTTCATTCTTCTGTTTCTCAGACTAATTTCAATTGACCTAACTTCTGATTTGCTGATTCTGCTGCCTACTGAACTCTGCTATTGAACCTTTCTCTTCAATGGATTTTCCTTTCATTACTGTACTTTTCAGCTCTGGAATTTCTGTTTGGTTCTTTCTTTAAAAATTACTCTTTACTGATGCTGTTATTTTGTTCATATATCATTTTCCTGATTTAGCACATTGTGTTTTTTTTTTTTATTTTAAAACTTTTCGAACGTAGTTACAAGACTTGTTTCAAAATATATATAATGCCAGGGTTTCCTCAGGGACCTTTTCTCTTAATTTATTTTATTCCTGTGATTTGCCCATCTTTCCATGTTTGTTTGCATAATTTGTAATTTTTCTTTTAGAAAGTAAATGTGACTATTACAATGTTACTGACAAAAACAAAACTGATTTGATAAGACACCTTATTCAAAGACATTACTGAAATAGGGAGCATACACTGTTTTTAGAAATCTGAAAATATTTCAGAATCAGAGAATGATTTCTTTTTATTGGGAGGGGTAATCGGGGTTAGTAGAAACTTTTTAAGAGGAAACTCAGCAAGAAAAGGATGAGCAGACAGACTGATGGGAAATGTGTCACAGCTCTTCCTTGGGATGACCTCTTAATTAAGGGGGCATGATCTGTACTTTCGTGCTTACTCAGGCGTAAGCCCAAATTCAGGGGCCTGAGGGAAGAAGAGAAACTTGACTAAAGTTTGGTCAAGAGAAGGCAATGAATAAGAGATGTTCTGCAGTGAACACTGAACTCTGGAAGCCAGATTCTTACCCTATTCTCTAGAGTTCCTTGTTGCTGCTTATGAGGGCTTGTAGTTATTTAGTAACTTTTTATAAAGCTTTGAATATTCAGAGGTGTTTTGTAAAAATAATAAATGCTTTGTATGGCTTTGGAAGTCTCTTCTTTTAGCTTAGAGGTCAGCTAATGATTCGAAAGAGATTTCCTTCAAAGCAGGAAACAACTAAAAACACAGTCTTTGCAAGTGGGCTCTGTTTGGGGGAACTCCTTAACACTTATCCAGGACATTTAAAACTTGCCTTACCTTATACTTTCACCTTGAAAATAGCAAGACATAAAAGTGTAGGGTCTTTGAATTCTTTTCTGAGCATGTATTCTTCCCTTTCATATGTGTGGTCTTCTAGATTTCCTGGGATACCTGGAGCATTTTCAGAGCTCTGTTCCATGTATCTTCTTTTTCAAACTTCTCATTTCTAGGCTGAATGCTTTAAGTCTTATTCTTAGCCCAGAATAGTGGCTGCAGCTGTTACTTCAACTTTGGTACTAGGAGGCTATACTAGTCTGAGAGAGTTCTAAGGCTGGCAAAACAAAAGCTCCTTGGGAGCTGTCTTGTAGGTCAAAATCCATCATCAGAGTGTTTAAGAACAAGGTTTCTGTTACCCACTCTGCCAACCAGCAAGTCATACCAGGAAGGCTAACTACCTCCAAACTGTGGTTAGGGGATGTTAGGCAGGTAACTAGAAAGCCGCAATGTTCCTTTACTAAAATGTAGTAGCAGTAGCTTTTCTTCATTTGCCTTTCTGTTGTTGTTGTAAGTTTTTATTATATTCCAGAATTTCAAAAAATTAAATTTGGATTTTTTTTGGAGCTTAATCGTTGCCTTAGTATAGGAATGGGTTTTTAGAAGCCCGGCTTCATTGTTTTTAATCATGTTTCTCCCTCTAGTATAAGCTTGATTTTGTAAAATAGTAATATCTGGATAACACATCCAGTTTAAAAAAAAACAAAAAACAAAAAAAAAATCACCGCCAAACTTCCTTAGATGACATAGCTCCTTATCATGTTGCAGATGGTTTAATCAGAACAAGCCAGAGCAATAAAGATACAAGGGAAAATGCTTTATTTCACCTCCTATTTGGATTATCCTGGCTTGATAACACCAGTCACTTCACAAAAGGAGGTCTTATTTATAAGTTGTAGTTGATCAAGAAGGAAGTGGTTGGAGCTCCTCTTCGTGTTCTCCTGCCCAGTTCCAGGGCATTTTCCCTAAAGTTGGGTTTGCCTAATAATATGTAAGGTATGGATTTCTCTTAGACCATGTCTTTATTTCTACTGTCGTCTTGTCTGTGTCCTTATTTACACACAAGGGCAATAGTTCTCTAATTTTTTGGCCTAAGAAGTCACTTAACTATTACTTAATTTTACTTTTAAAATAACTTAAAAAGCACTGACGACTCCAATATAGAATCTTAAGCTCTATCAGAACTTTTTCTAGCATGCCCTTTTAAACTCCAATGCTCTGTTTTATGCTTTAGATGCATGCTGTCCCTTTAGGTCATTTTGTAATGCATTGTTGTGTGGAAAATAATGAATCACTGAGTTGTATAGTTCTTTTAAATGTTGTTATACAATATTAGGATATCATAGTTGTTGATACCATGAGCAGTCTCATCAAAAAAGTCTTTATGTACTGGGAAGCTGCCAGTCATGGTGGCTGACTGAAATTTTCCAAAATTCTAATTTTCATTTGAAAGTTTGAATTTTCCCATTGGAACAGATACTGTCTGTTGATTATTCTTGTGAGCGTGTTTCATTCATTTTCTAGAAAATGCCTGGCACAAACCCAAATTTGAATAATCACAGCGACTATAAGCTGTGAAAGGTCAGGTGTATTATTTCACTTACAAACTAATTTTTTTGCCATAGTTTATGAATATTGGGAGAAGTCTCGAGACAAGACAGTTTTTTACAATAACATATACTTGAGTGTTCACATTCACACCTGTTTCCTGAGCCTCAGGTCCTGCAATGTAAAGAGTTCCTACAGTGATGTAAAGAGAACCAGATGATGTTTGCATTTCATAAGACGAATCCTAAGCTTAGGGAACCTGACTCTTTTATAATGTGGCAGAATGGTGCCTGCTCAAAGATGCCCATGTCCAGGACCTGTAAATTATCTTATTGGCCAGAGGGACTTGGTGTAGATGTGCTTGCATAGATTAGGATTTGAGGGATTATCAGGATGGGCCTAGTGAAATTCCAAGGATCTTTATAACAGAAGGAGGACGGCAGGAGTCATAGTGAGAGGGAGGGCATTATGTATAAGACTTGTCTTGCTGTTACTGGCTTTAAAGATGGAAAGAAGGGCCAGGAGTCTCCATCAAAGGCAAAGGAATGGATTCTCCCATAGACCCTTGAAAAGGGATGTAAGATAATAAATAATCCACACGGCAATTTATTATAGCAGCAATTGGAAACATGCCAATAAATATGTCTACTGCTTTAGGGGTAGACACTATTTCTGTTTTTTCACCCAAGGCTGTTTGCTGTACGGGCGTCCTTGAAAAGATAGCCTGAAACAAAGACAGCAGTGTCTCTGTCCTCAGGAGAAGCAGAAACACTGTCATGGGTTCTAGTGAATTTTCTCCTGGGTATAAAACTCCATTAGCCACACTGTTCAATCTGATGAGTATAGGCTGGGACCAGATTTGTTCATTTTATGTGATAGGATACTATCAATAGGACTCCAAGCATCAGGAAGAGCCCAAGTGGCAGGATTAAGTTCAGCCCTACCCTGGGATCCAGATGTAACAGGCTGAACAAGTCTCATAATCCATCATCAGATCTACTACAGAAAGCCTCAAGACCTTGAGGCTCCGTGTTGACCTTTCCTCTGGCTTGGGGTCTGGCTCATGAATGGTCCACAAGTTCTGGTTGTGTTTCCCTAAACAGCTGATGATCTTTTATGACCACCTCTAAGGTAGAAGACATAGAGTTTTTTGAGGGTTGCAAGTTAGAAAGGGTTGAAAGAAGAGGCACATGTACATCTGTAAAGAAAGTGTTGTTTATGATTTTGGGGCTTCCCAAGTAGTACTTAAATCAATGGTCCCAAATGGGCACAAGTTTAGAGGGCTTCACAGCATAGTTTCCTAGAGAACTTGTTAAGTCTTATAATTTCCAGTTAAGTAATTGAATTACATCCTCTTCCCCTTTTTGAAAGGCCTGCCTGAGGCCATTCTGTCCAATTTGCCCTGTCCGTTGATTTGGTCAGCTGGATGGCATTTGTGTATGCCTGGAATGACTTGGCAATAATTAGAGGAATGAGGGCAGGAAAGACATTCAGTCACTTATCAACATAAGTGTTTTATTTGGGGGGTGCAGGAGCTGGGACATCCATTGCTGCTTCCCTTTAAAAGGCAGTGAACTAATATCATCTGTGCTGTCTGGCTGGAAGGTATATTCATCAGTGTGTCAGATCCAAGGAGATTGCAACAGTTTGAGAGGGCCACACCAGAGTATATTTTTTACGAGTAGGTCTCCATGAATAGTTTTGAAAGACACAGGATAGTTCATTACTTTACCCTCTTAACACTCCTCAGTCTAACCTGTTACTCGGTGCCTTGATTTTGTAACTGCCACAAAGTGGGTTGTTCCTAGGAGATTCAACTTCACTTTTGTCCAGTCATCCCCTACTTGTAATAGTCCTTTTGTCCAGAAAAGTTAGGTGCTTGAGGAGTGGGGAAAGTTTTATAAACTGCAGAGATCCATTCTAACCTCTTTGACTTATGTTGGCTATCATCCTAGGGTTACCCCATGGGCCGTGGACAACTGGTCATTATCCTTGTGATATAGGACCATGTTAGTCCCCCAAGAGAATCCAGGTCGCTGAGCCAAAGTTTGATTCCGCTAGGCCCCAACTTGTACCTGAAGAATGTACCATGTGGATTGATTTGGTTTTGCTGTTGGGGAATGAAAGAAGCATCAGCTTACAAATGGTCAGGGTTCTTTGAGTTTTATTTAATGATGGTGCACGTTGCCATTTTCAGTGCAATGACTATAATTCAGCTAGCAATGGTGGCAATCTGTGTGGTGCAGGCTTGATCAGTGGCTTCCTTTTAGTTGCCTTGGGCATCTGTATGAATAGCCCAGATGATTTACTTAGTAAGTGTGATTGATTTCCCCATTTTGTGATACTAAGTCTTTCACCTACCACTGTATTCATCTGCCACTCCGTAGTTTTCTAAGCTAAAGACCAAATAGTGAGGCTGTAGTAAGGCTTTTCAGGGAGTATAGGTCAGAGCAATGAGAGTTACCTTGGATTCTCTCCACCAACACAGTGGACATGTCCATTCTTGGTCCTTTATAATTTGTGTTGTGATAAAACAGCCACCACAGCCAGCTGCACACTATTCCATTTCATTGTAACGGAATCCCCTAGTAAATGGGGACCAGGCATTTGGAGAGCCTCTGTGAATCCCACTGGGTCAGTGACTTTGTTTTAGGCAACAGATCTCCAAAGTAATGCCCTACACTTCTTTGTGTAACATTGAGATGAGACTTTGCTGGCTAATTTCTTGATGCTACCATTTCAGTTTGAGAAATGAAGTTTGTTGGGCCTTTACCACATGGTTAGTCTGATACACTGAGCTGACCCACCCCAAAAGAAGAATATTAGGCCAGAGACTGAGGAGAATTTGATTCATTCGGTGTTCACTGTTTGCAGGAGCCCCAAGGTAAGATAATTGGTGCTTTTTAAAAAGAATATGTCTGGTGTGTGAGGGAGGCTGTTCATTGCTTGCCTTATCATAGAGACTTGTAACATGTAAGGAGTCATTAGGGTTTGTGGACCCCCAAAGTACTTATTTGTGGGCTTCCCAAATGAGAGAATCCCCACTGGCAGCATACTACACTTCATATCTAATTTATATATGTATTTGTATGGTAATCTGTACTATACATTCAGATTTGGGGGCAGCACTAACAGTACATTGAATAAGGCTAAAGCTGGTTGGTCTAACTTCCTAGGTCTACTGTGACGTGTACCCCAAATGCCATTAGTGAAACAGAATCAGGTAGGGCAGTGTCTTAGGTAGCTTTTTCCAAACAGAGACATAAATTTTGCATTCCTCTGTTCTACATAGTATGCCAGTATATTAGGATACATGTGTGTGGCCTTTGGTTCCATTTGGGGATGGAGTATCCTTGGTCCCAACCCTAACCATCTTTCTCCTTAAGGTGGCTAAAATCAGGGTACATAGGAAGAAATTAGAGGATATGAGGAAGGAGAGAGTAAGTCCACATCATACATAAGAAGAAACATATGCAAGAAGTGTTTCTCCTTGCTTCTGAACAGCATAACCAGGGTCTTTATAACTCTGCTTTCAAATGTTAGCCTTCGCTTCTGTTTAAAGGCCAGTCTGAAGGGCAGGAAGAGATAAAAGATAAGTTTGATGTGAGAGCTTTTAAGAGCATATTACCATCTCTTTTTCCAGTTTCTCTCTTCTTAGTTTTTCTCTCTGTTGCTTGCTTTTTCCTGATTTTGTCCCTTAACCCAGAATGCTAAAATCAATATTTGTACCTACAATGTTTTTATCCAGAGTTTCCTGGGAAGCTCCCCCAGCCTTGGGACAGCTCTCCCAAGAGTAAGACAAAGGCAAACTCATGTACAGGTTTCTCAGGGAGCTGCCAGAAAGGTTGAATGATCCTTTGAAAATAATGTCTATATTGTTCTCTCTGGCACAAAGAGTATGGGCTGCCATGTTTACAGCCACTAGAGTGTGAGGAATGGTAGGTGGGAAGTTTAAAATCCTACGGTGCTTTCCTACTGCAAAACAGCAGCTTTTCTATCACTGAAGTCTTCTATTTGGGTTGAAGTTTTAATTTTATGTTGTAAGGTTTTAGAAAATTCCAGAATAAGTTGTTTCTGCAAAAGTTGTTTCTGGTGGATTTTGCATATTACTTGATGGATGGACAGAGCCTTGGAGTTTCCTATTTTACCATTATGGTAGTCTTTTCTAACTTTTTGCATCCTTTCGTTTTAAACTGCACTGTTATTTTATAAACAACTATGAAAGGATGAAAAACTGATGATGTGCCTACTGATTGTACCACATACAAAAGGTAAAAAGTACATTTCGACATCAGCAGTGTAGGATGGAAAACTATTTTTATGTACTGCATAGTTTCCCTCCCTTGATTACATTTGATTTAGCCTCCCTTCCATGATCTTTTTTTCTCCTCATTCTTTCTAGCTTGTGATTGGCGTAATGGAAGAATCTAGAATTTGCAGGCTAGGAGTAAAAGCAGATATATTATGTAACTCTCAATCAAATGATATTCCTCAACACCAAGACTCAAATTGTGCTGGCACAAGTAATAAATATTCCTTGCAAGAGGACGGAGGCAGTAACTTTATAACAAAGAACAGGAATTTGGTGAATCCAGTGCACTGCATGCAAGAGTCAAGAGTGGATCCTCCTCAACCAGATGCTGGCACAGATCCTTCTGATAGTCAACAAGATTCGGAGTGCAACAGGAACAAAGGAAAAACCTTAGGTAATATTCTCTGCTCAGTGGTTGGACATTTTTACATGCTGCTTATTTTACCTAACTTTTCTGTGGCACAGGCAATTATAGAATCTGTCCAGTTTTGAGGTAGTTGTGGTTTTGGTTAAAATACGCCTCTGTTTTCTTTGAACAGGTCAGTCAGTTATACGCAGGAGGGGAAAATGGCAAGGTAGGGACCTTAGTTATAGGATCCGAGATATTTCTCCCTGAATAATCAAGAGTTGTTTTTATGTTTTTTGTTTTTGTTTTTGTTTTCTTTTTGTGAAAAAGTCTGTAGCCATTTGGCAGAAGCACTATTGTTTTGCCTTGTGTGTTTCTTTAATCTGACCCATTAGTGTGAAGACTGTTTTTGCTCAGTTCATTTAAACAATATTTACTGAAATTTGGCATGACATATTATCTCTGGCTTAGAAAGCAGGCTAATAAGACTGAATTTCGGGGTATGTTTTCTCCCTTCTGCTCTGTTAGGGTTAAGAATGTAGTATGTTAAGTTTCATGAATAAAATCTAAAAGCCTGACTTTGCCTTAAGAGTTACTTTTCATTTTTAAAACTTCCTGTTATAACTAACATTTACCTTGTTTGAATTGAGTGATTTCTGTACCTGACGCTAACTTGGAATTTTTTAAATCCATTTTCTGCCATCCTTTATGACTTTAAAATTTATAGGAATGTGAGTAGTATTTAAAATTCTTAAAACAAGACATATCTTCAGAATAGGCAGCCCCAACAATATATTTAAAATATAGCTTTAGGT
This sequence comes from Potos flavus, assembly GCA_028534135.1. NCBI lineage: Eukaryota > Metazoa > Chordata > Mammalia > Carnivora > Procyonidae > Potos > Potos flavus. The sequence continues at coordinate 69,199 of JAPYYM010000021.1, forward strand.
TAAAATTGTTTAAATTCTTGTAAATGGTTACAGTTTAAAATCTTCACAAATTAGTTTACTGTATTATATACTGTTATTTCATACAAATTGTATTCCCTCTTTATTTGTCCTTGAACTCAAGAAGGAAGAGTTTCAGAATGAAAATTTTATGTGCAGGGGCACCTGGGTGGCTCAGTGGGTTAAGCCTCTGCCTTCGGCTCAGGTCATGATCTCAGGGTCCTGGGATCCAGCTCAGCATAGGGCTCTCTGCTCAGCAGGAAGCCTGCTTCTCGCTCTCTCTCTGCCTGCCTCTCTGCCTACTTGTGATCTCTCTCTCTCTCTGTCAAATAAATAAATAAAATCTTAAAAAAAAAAAAAGAAAGAAAATTTTATGTGCAAAGTATTTTATTTAAATTCAGTTAAATATTATATAGTGTATTATTAGTGTTAGAAGTACAGTTCAGTGATTGATCAGTTGTATGTAACACCCAGTGCTCCTTCCATCACAAGCCCTCATAATTCCCATCACCCAGTTACCCCATCCTGCCTCCCGCTGCCTTGCCCCCCAGCAGCCCTCAGTTTGTTTCCTAGAGTTAAGCATCTCTCATGGTTAGCGTCCATCTCTGATTTTGTCTTATTTATCCTTCCCTTCCCCTATGATCCTCTGTTTTGTTATTTAAATTCCACATATGAGTGAAATTACATGACAATTGTCTTTCTCTGCTTGACTTATTTCATTTAGCATAATACCCTCCAGTTCATCCACGTCCTTGGAAATGGTAAGATTTCATTCTTTATAATGGCAGAGTAATAATCCATTGGATTATTATTAGATTATATATATAATGGGTTATATATATATATATATAATGGATTATATAATCCATTGGATTATTATTGGATTATTACTCTGCCATCAAAAATAGTATATATAGTATATCACACACACCACATCATCATCATCATCATCATCCTCATCCTCATCTTTATCCATTCATCTGTTGATGGACATCTGGGCTCTTTCCATAGTTTGGCTATTGTGGACATTCCTGCTATAAACTTTGGGCTGTAGGTGCTCCTTTGGATCACTGTTTGTATCCTTTGGGTAAATAATTAGTAGTTCAATTGCTAGCTCATAGAGTAGCTCTATTTTTAACTTTTTGAGAGACCTACATACTGTTTTCCAGAGTGGCTGCACCACTTTGCATTCCCACCAATGATGTAAGAGGGTTCCCCTTTCTCTGCATCCTCACCAACATCTCTTGTTTCCTGGATTGTTCATTTGAGCCATTCTGACCATCGAGGTGGTATCTCATTGTGGTTTTGATTTGTATTTTCCTGATGCCCAGTGATGTGGAGCATTTTTGCATGTGTCTGTTGGCTATTTGTATGCCTTCTTTGGGAAATGTTTGTTCGAATCTTCTGCCCATTTCTTGACTAGATTGATTGGTTTTTGGGTGTTGAGTTTGATAAGTACTTTATAGATCTTGGATACCAGCCCTTTATCTGAAATATCTTTTGCAAATATCTTCTCCCATTCCATGAATTGCCTCTTAGTTTTTTTTTAGTATTTCCCTTCATGTGCAGAAGCTTTATATATTAACGAAGTCCCAAAAGTTCATTTTCGCTTTTGTTTCCCTTGTCTTTGGAACGTGTCTAGCGAGAAGTTAGTCTTTTAAATTCTTGTAAATGTTTACAGTTTAAAATCTTCAAAATTTGGCTGAGGTCGCAGAGGTTGCTGCCTGTGTTTTCTTCTAGGATTTTGATGGCTTCTTGTCTCACATCGAGGTCTTTCATCCATCGTTTTGTATAGTGTAAGACCCTAAAGTTGATCAACACCCAGAATATGCTTGGTAAATCACCAGAAAACAATCATAACTCAAATTGGTGTTTGGAAAAGTTGTTAGTCACAGTGGATTATGTGCATTTTAGATAGGCTGAGTGTGCAAGCTGAATAGTCTTTTTTTTTTTTTTTTTTTTTTTTTTTTTTTTTAATTTGACAGAGAAAGACAGTGAGAGATGGAACACAAGCAGGGGGATGGGAGAGGGAGAAGCAGGGTTCCTGCTGAGCAAGGAGCCCAAACAGGAAGCCCAAACAGGGCTTGATCCCAGGATCCCAGGATCATGACCCGAGCCGAAGGTAGACACTCAACGACTGAGCCACTCAGGTGCCCCTAGCCAAATAGTCTTAAACTTCTCTCAATATTTGTATTTGGCCAGTGAAAAGGTTTTGAAAATATTCCTACCCTTTGTAAAATGTTTTACCTCGGAATCAGCAGTTAAGTAAGAGTTTTTGAACTTTGAAGAAGTGGTGTGCTTACTGTTTAAGTGCCAAATAGCTAATTGCTAATAGTGTTAGTAAACTGAAGAAATTTGATGGGGCAGTTTCCCTGATTTACTGATGAATCTATATCTAACTTTCAGCCTTACATTTATAATCTGGAGTTTGTACATAAAATTTATGTAGAATTTACAGATTGGATTAATTTTCTCCTTCTGGTGCTTTTTTTTTTTTTTTTTCTTTTACGGGCCATCAGGAAAAGAAGTGTTATTATTGATGCAAGCCTTAAACACACTTTCAACCCCAGAGGAGAAGCTGGCAGCTCTCTGTAAGAAATATGCTGATCTCGTGAGTATTAAGGGTACAAACGTATGTAAAATATGGCAAAATGTGTGTGTGCTTGATAAAGTTTTAAAATAGAATTTTGATAGAGCTTTAAATATAAAGTTGTATTTCAATACAAAAGTGAAGGGAAGATTCATTTCTTGAGGCTTAGGTTGACTGTATGGCCTCATTTTATGGTATGATAGATACAACATTTTATTGCTTTCTGAGTTGTAGAATAGATTTTGCAAAACTCAGTCACTTTTAGCATTTTTTTTTAAAGATCTTGTTTATTTGAGAGAAAGAGCAAGCGAGCTGGGGGTGGGGAGAAGGAGGGAAGCAAGGGAGAGGGAGCCTGAAGAGGGGCTGGAACCCAGGACCCTGGGATCATGACTTGAGCTGAAGGCAGATGCTTACCTGACTGAGACACCCAGGAGCCCCAGTTTTAGCATTTCTAGGTTAGCATTTTCGTTGTATGTTTATATGCTTGACAGTTGTGAGGGAGTAATTTCATATGTAAATTGAGAAATTTTAGACATGAAAGCAGTATTAAATTTGAAAGTTTTAAGGATTTTGACTGAAGTTGCAAGTTACATGAAGTAGTCTAGTAGTTTCTTAGGGAAATATTTCTTTAGCAGCCACTATATACCAGGCATTATATTGTTTTCCCATCTTCCAAAGAAATTGACTCATAAAAAAATAGTTTGTTCCAAGCTATGGCCTATGGTATTTCAAGTAGCATTAATTCCTTTTGGGGGGGATGTGGAAGCACTCTTCAACATGGAAGTGCTGCCGTAATTTTAAAAGTGAAGAATAGGAAAGTCATAAGACTTTTTGAAGAATAGTGGCAATTTTTTAGAGTTATTGGTTCTAATGTAAATGCTGAAATTGTTGTGTTTTGTGAAATATTTATGTGAATTATTTCTAGTGAACTTTGTGCATTCACATGTGTTATTAAAGCAACTACTCTATATCATAATATTATTATGGTTTTTGAATAACGGACTCTAAGTGTAGAACTAGAACAATTATAGTTACTATTCCTTCAAGTAGTACACATATACTGCACTGGCATATTCTGAAATTGTGAGAGTAGGAACCACTGAACATGAATGAAAAGGCCTAGAAACTGTCCAGATGCAAAGAAGGCAATAATCAGGAGTTGTTGGATTGCTGGCCTCAGGAAAGGAAAAGGCTACTTCATTGGGTAGGGAAGTCAGTTTGTAAAGGTACACTCACATGATAAAAATCAAATGAGAAATGGTAAAAAAAGAAAGATGGAGAAAGGAGTGTAATTCACAAAGAAAAGTGAGAATGGAAGGTCGGGTAGTTGACCTGGTGATATGACATCAGCAGGCAGCATGAAAGGATTAGGGAAGAAAGAGCAAATTGACTAGCATAGTGGGCTCATACAAATCACCAGAGAATTTTGATTGTAGATTCTGATTCAGTAGATGTAAAATTTACTTTATAGTAGATCTGAGGCATGGATGGTGGAGATGGGTAAAATACCATATTCTAACAAGTTGTTGGGCCAGGGACCAGACTTGGGGGAACCAAAATCAAGTGGGCTTTTACTTAGGAGGAGGACATGGTAAGTACGAATTATGGCATTTGTTTTAGCAAGCAACATATTAGAGACTTTGTTAGTGAGTAACCTCTCTTTGATCCCATTCGAATTAGTAGTTCTTATGAATAATAAAAGCAGGCATATTTTGTTTTGAAAAAAATGTTCTGATACTTCGTTTCTTGAAAAAGTAATTTCCTGAAAAAGTAAAATACTAGAGTTAGGATACGTAACAGTGAGACCATCTTGAGAGTATAATGTCACTATGAAAGAAAAAATCTAAGGGCCACATCACGGTAAGTAGGAGAAACTGAGACGCAAATCCTGTCCCCAACATGGCTACCAGCAATCTGGAGGGAACTCACAAACCTAGACCTTCCCTGTGAGGAACAAAGGGTTCGTAGCACGTATCACACATCCCAACTTTTAAGATCTGCCGCTGAGAGACAGACCTCCACAATATCTGGTTTTAAATAGTGGTGGGTTTTCTATTCGAAAGACCCAAAGGGCAGTGTAAACTGAGATACTGCTCTGTAAGGGCTCATGTCTAGACTCATTTGACCTAGGGCCCAGCACAGAAGCCACCGTTTGAAAAGCACCTGGACTTAACATGAAAGACACTCATTTGATTATTTTAGAGTCTGGACATGAGGGACAAGGGCCTGTTTGATTGCTCTTCAGGGGCCGCGGTGATAGCGGGTACCATTTTTGTACCCTCCCTCTCCTATCCCTTCCTAAAGCCCATGAGTGCCCTCTTTCCCTTAACTCTGGACTTTTTGTTTCCCCTTTAGTGGGTGCCATCTTCACACTCTCCCTGTGTTTTGCTACAATCAGTGGGAACCATTCTTTTATTTCTTTTTCCTTTGTGGGTGCCATCTTTGAGCTCTCCCTCTGCCATGTTCCACAACTCCCAGGAGGAAGCTTTTATACAAGCCTGGTGACCCAGCTTTTGTGGTTGCCTCCCAGGGGACAACCTTTTGTTGTCTGCTCTTGAGGCTGAGGAAGTTGATCTGTTGGATCCCACAGGGCTATAACAAGCAGAGACAGTTCTTGGCTGACTGCCTCCCCCTGGGCCCTGAACAGACACCACACGGGTAGCAGACTAAAACATACCTCAGTCTTTCTGA
>JAPYYM010000021.1:74976-118271 GCA_028534135.1 Potos flavus
TCATTGTAGCTCACGAGTAAGAGCTTGTTCGCTCATCTGGAATCTTGATTTTTATGAGTTTTATGTTTCACCCAGGAACACCTCCAGATCTCCTGTTCTGGCAGACAGCCTGACTTATGCTTCTGGTCCTACAGAACTCCACGTATTTATATATTTTAAGATGTGTTACTGGGGCCTGGCTTCCGGTCAGCACAAATCTGAGTGATCTCTGAGATCTGCATAGTCGGGACACTGGCAGGTCTTGGCACACTGAACAACCGTAATTTCATGAAGAGACAAGTAGACCATTGGACGATCATGAAGGTTTGACAGACAGCCAAGATGTAGGGCATTGCTGTTCATCCTACACAAGGCATTCCTCCAAGACTGGGAGGGGTGGCTGCCTCATCTACTGCATCAATGCCATGACAGAGAGTCAAGAAAAATGAAACACAAGAATATGTTCAAAGGAAAGAGCAAGATAAAAAACTATAATGAAACAGAATAAGCAATTTACTTGATAAAGATTTCAAAGTGATAATGGTCAGGAAGATGCTCATGGAACCTGGAAAATGAATGGTTAAAAACAATGAGAACTTTAACAAAGAGATAGAAAATATAAGAAAGAGGCAAAGAGAAAAAGAATACAATAACTGAACTGAAAAAGACGCTGTAAGGATTCAACAGCAGACTAGGTGAGATAGAAGAGTCTGTGAACTCTGCAGCAAGAACAGTGGAGCTCACACAATCAGAGCAGCAAAAAGAAAAATAAGAAAAAAAAGGTGAAGATAGTTGAGGGGAGTTATGGGACAACATGAAGGGGATTAACACTTGCGTTATAAGGCTCTGAGTTGGAGAACAAAGAAAGAGGAAGAAAATTTATTTAGAAAAGAATAGGTAAAAACTTCCTAACCTGAAGAAGGAAACAGACCTTGAAATCCAGGAAGCATAGTTCCAAAGAAGATGCACCCAAAGACATCCACACCAAGACATGTTGGACTTAAAATGTTAAAAGTTAAAGACAGAGATTATTAAAAGCAGCAAGAGAAAAGAAACCAAAAAACACCTTTTATACATAGGAACACTATTAGACTATCAGCAGATTTTTTAGAAGAAACTTTGCAAGCCAGAAGGTAGTAACACGATATATTATTCAGAGTTCTGAAAGGAAAAAACAAAAAAAACAAAACTAACTAACCAAGAACACCTACCAGGCTAAAGTTATTATTTAGAATTAAAGGAAAAGTAAAGAATCCTCCAGATAGGCAAAAGCTTAAAGGAGTTTGTCATGACTAAACTAGCTTTACATGAAATATTCGAGGGACTTCTTCAACCTGAAAAGAAAGGGTACTACTCAGCAATAAAAACATAGGCTAGTATAAATTGCCCAGGTAAAGGTTAAGGGCTATAAAGGCAGTGGGTTAATCACGTAAAGCTAATATAAAGATTAAAAGAGAAAAGTACTAAAAATAACTATACAATATAATTACTGAGAGGACAGACATGATTAAAAGATGAAAAATGTGACATAAAAACATAAAATGCAGAGAGAAAATTAAAATGTAGAGCTTTAGAATATATTCAGTCTCACATTGTTATCAACTTAAAATAGTCTGGTAGACCCACATGTATGTATAATGTTATACACAAGCCGCTTGGTAACCAAAAAACAGAAATCTATAGTAGATACCCAAGACTTTGAGAAATGAATGTAAGTCTACCCTTAAGAAACTCATCAAACCACAGAGGAAGAAAGTAACAGAAGATGAAAGAAACTCTCCGTAGCTACAAAACAGCCAGAAAACAATTAACAAAATGCCACTAACTACGTACCTATCAATAATTACTTGAAGTATAAGTGGACTAAATTATTTAATCAAAAAACATAGTGATTGAATGTATTAAAGAACAAAAAAAATAGCTGTCTATATGTTGTATATAAGAGAATGACGTAAGATGTAAGGATGCACACAGACCAAAAGTGAAGGGATGGAAAAAGACATTCTATGCAAATGAAAACCAAAAGAAAGTGGGGCTATAGTGAAATCAGAAAAAATAGCCTCTAAAATAAAAAACTGAGACAAGAACATTTCATAATGAAAAATCAGCCAATCCAACAAGAGGATATAATGTTTTTAAGTATCTATGTATGCAACGTAGGAGAGCCCAAAGCAGACATTAACAGACATAAAGTGGAGAAATAGATAGGAATACAATAACAGTGAGGGGCTTTCATACCCTATTTAGATCAATGGACAGAGCGGCCACACAGAAAATCAGTAAGAGAATATAGGCCTAAACAGCACAATGGAACAGATGGACTTAACATCTGTATATGGTACATTCCATGCTAAAGCAACAGAATACACATTAATTTAAAATGCACATGGCACATTCTCCAGAACAGATCACATCAGGCCACAAAAGAAATCTTAGTACATTTAACAAGATTGTAAACCAATTCAGGCATACTTTCCAAACACAATGGTATACAACTAGAAATTAGAACAAAAGCGGAAAGTTCACAAATGTGTGGAGATTAAATAATGTGCTGAACAGTGGATCAGTAAAGGAATTAAATTTAATTAATTAAAGCACATTTTTTAAAAATGTTGAGACAAATGATGATGGGAATACATCATACCTAATTACGGGTTGCAAAAGCAGTTCTCAGTGGGAAGTTCATAGCAATTTGTGCCTTCCTCAGAAAATATGTGAAATCTCAAACAACCTGAGATTAGATTTCAATGTACTAGAAAAAGAACAAAGCCCAAAGTTAATAGAAGGAAGGAATTCATAAAGATACTAAGATCAGGGTTGAAACAAATGAAAAAGAGACCAAAAAGCAATAGAAAAGATCAATGGAACTAAGCTGGTTCTTTGAAAAGATTAACAAAATTGACAAATCTTCTGCTAGACTTAGCAAGAAAAAAAGAGAGGGCCCCAATAAGTAAAATAACTGATAGAGGAGACATTGCCAGTGATAGCACAAAAATACAATTAACTATAGCTGCAAATTCTGGTTGTCTGTGAGAAACCAATTCCTAGGCCCCCATCTTCGAGCCATACTATCAGAATAATCTTGCCTCCTCCCCATAAGTGAAAGCCATAGTGCCTAGGACTAGGGGAATTAGGTCTTAAGAGATGGCTGATGTCTTTCCTTCTCTCCTCTGACCCCCACCAAACAACATGGTTGTCTTTCATTCTTACCCTGTACCACATGAAATGCAAACTCCAGAATTGATAGCCATATCTAAAATCAGCACCTCAACTTGTATTGCAAAAGCTGTTTTTCCTCTGAGGATCTTACTCCCTTTCGGTCTCCCCTGATTCCCCAAATATCTTGAGGCTAAGATGTGCACCCTTCTCTTTTCTTTCTGTTTCTCTCTCTCTCTCTCTCTTTTTTTTTTTTTTTGATTTTATTTATTTATTTGTCAGAGAGAGAGAGAGCATCAGAGCACAGCAGGGGGAGCATCAGGAAGAGGGAGAGGGAGAAGCAGGCTCCCCGCCGAGCAAGGAGCCCAATGTAGGACTCAATCCCAGGATCCTGGGATCATGACCTGAGCCGAAGGCAGTGGCTTAACCCGACTGAGCCACCCAGGCACACCCTGTGTCTTCTTTTTAAAACCTGTTTCCAAAGGCTGGAGACAAATCTAGCTGTTACGCTGTTTTTTCTCTCTTTGTTGCTGTCATGACCAGCTTTTCTGGTTACCGACTCTTTCACTCATTGAAGACTTGCACTGACCTACATTGGTTCACAGTACTCTAACTCGTATGCTCAATCCTGGTGCTTCCTCACTGTAGATGGCCCATATGAAACTCCAGCCCTTTCTGTGTTTTGTTTTGTTTTTTAATATATTATGATAAAATATACATACCATTAAATATACCATATTAACCACTGTTAAGCAGTGGATTTCAGTGGTATTAAGTACATTCATATTGTTGTGAAACATCACCGCTGTCCACCTCTAGAAACAAACCAAACCTCTATGCTTATTAAACAGTAACTCCTCTTCCCCCTCTCCCTCAGCTTCTAGTAACCACAATTCTACTTCCTACCTCTATGATTTTGACTACTGTAGGTGCCTCATTTAAGTGGTATCATGCATACATATATACTTTTGTACCTGTTTTGTATCATGTAGCATGTCTCAGAGTTCATATTGTAGCATGTATCAGAACTTCGCATTCCTTTCTAGCAGAATAACATTGCATCACATGTATATACCACATTTTGTTCGTGTATTTATCCTTTGATGGACATTTGTTTATATCTTTTGGCTGTTTTGAATGATGCCTCTATGAATATGGGTGTACAAATAATCTGTTCATATACCTGCTTTCAGTTATATCATGTGCATACCCAGAAGTTGAATTTATGGATTATATAGTAATTCTGTATATACCCCAGTGCTGTAGTTAGCCGCCAATGCTCAATGATTCCAGTTTCTCCACATCTTTGCCAACATTTATTGTTTTCTGTTTGTCTGTTAAAAGCCTTCCTCATGGGTGTGAAATGGTATCTCACTGCATGGTGTATCAATGGTATCTCAGTGCTAAAATTTGCATTTCTGTAATGATCAGTAATATTGTGTATCTTTTATGTGCTTACTGGCAATGTGTATTTCTTCAGAGAAATGTCTATGTAAGTCTTCTGCCTATTTTATAACTGGGTTGTTATTTCGATCTTATGTTCTTAAGTTTAGTTTATGTTTATGACTTTTGATATTAATCTGTTATGATATGGAACTTATACGTGACATTTTCTTCTGTTCTGTGTGTTGCCTCTTCACTTCCTTGATATTGTCCTCTGATGTACAACAGTTTTTAATTTTGATAGTCAAGCTGTTTTTTGTTTGTTCGTTTTCTTTTCTTGCCTGTGTCTTTGTTATGAGGTCCAGGAATCATTCTCAAATGCAGTGTCATGAATCTTTACCCCAAATTTTCTGTAAAGAGTTTTGTAATTTTAGGTCTTACATGTAAGTCTTTGATCCATTTTTTCTTTGTAGGAGACGTTTGGGATAGAGCCTTTATTTTGTTTCTGTTTTTTTTTAGTTTTCTTTTTTTGGGGCAGCGAGGTACAGCTCTTACAGTAGTTTCAGGTATACAACATGGTGATTGGACAAGTTTAGGCTATGCTCACTACAAGTGTAGCTACCATCTGTCCCATTACATCCCTATTACATATTGACTGTGCTTTTTATTCTTGAGACTTACTCATTCCATAATTGGAAGCCTGTTATCTCCTACTCCCCTTCACCCATTTTGCCCATCCTCTGACGCCCCTCTAGCAACCATCAGTTTGTTCTCTGTGCTAATAGGTCTAATTCTGCTTTTTGTTTGTTTATTCATTTTTTTTCCTCTTAGATTCCACTTATGAGTGGAATCATGTGGTATTTGCCTTTCTCAGTCTGGTTCATTTCAATTAGCATTGCACCCTCTAGGTCCTGCTGTGTTGGTGCAGATGGCATGATCTCAGCATAATATTCCATTGTGCATTATACCACATTTTTCTAATCCATTTCTCTTAGGTTGCTTCCAGTCCTGGCTGATAAAAGTAATGCTGCAGTAAACTTTGAGACACACAATTTTCAAAATTCATGTTTCATTTTCTTTGGGTAAATACCCAGTCATTGAATTACCAGCTCATATGGTAATTCTCTTTTTAATTTTCTGAGAAACTTCCATACTAATCACCGTAGTGGTTCTGTGGTCCCATGCCTCTTGTAGGATTGTTCTGGTTTTGTGCAAAATGCCATTGGAATTTGGATAGAGATTGCACGAATTGGTAGATTGCCTGGGGTAGTATGAACATCTTAGAATGTTAGTTCTTCCAACCCATGAGCATGGAATTGCTTTACATTTATTTGTATCTTCCCCCCCCTTTTTTTTTTCTATCAATGTCTTAGAGTTTTCAGTACAGGTCTTTCATCTTCTTGGTTAAATTTATTCTGAGGTAATTTTTTTGTGTGTAGTTGTAAAAGGGATTTTTTTCCTATTTTCTCTTTCTGATATTCCCTTTGTTGCTGTATAGAAAAAAAGTTGGCTTCTGCATATTAATTTTATATTCTTTAACTTTACTGACTCATATATCCATACTAACAGTTTCTTGGTGGAGTTGTAAGGGTTTTATGTATATTTATAGTATCATGTTATTTGCAGTTACTTTTTTCCTTTCCAGTTTATTTTATTAATATTTTTTCTTGTCAAATTGCTTGGCTAGGATTTCTTTTCTTTCTTTCTTTTTAAGATTTTATTTATTTATTTGACAGAGAGAGAGAGAGTATGAGCAGGGGAAGTAGCAGAGGTAGAGGGAGAAGTAGGCTCCCATCCCGACAGGAGGCTTGATCCCAGAATTGCTGGATCATGACCTGAGCAGGAAGGCAGGTTCTTAACTCACTGAGCCCCCAAGGCACCCCATGGCTAAGATTTCTGATACAATGGTGAATTAAAGTGGTAAGAGTGGACATCCTTGTCTTTTTCCTGATCTTAGATCAGAAAAGCACTGATTCTTTTTCTTTTCCTTTTTTTAAATTTATTTATTTAGAGAGACTGGAGAGTGGGAGAGTGTCAGCAGGGGGAGGGGCAGAGGGAGATGGAGAGAAAGGATCTCCAGTAGACTCCATGCTGAGTGCAGAGCCATAATGTAGTTCAATCTCCAGACCCTGAGATTATGACTCAAGCCAAAATCAAGACGCTTAACCTAATGAGCCACACAGGGCCTCCCCCCAGCTTTTCTCCATGGACTGTGATGTTAAGTGTGGGCTTATCACATATGGCTTTTATTATGATGAGGTGTGTTTTCCTCCAAATCCAGTTTAACAGGAGTTTTTATCTTAAATGGATATTGATTTTCCTGCATGTACTGTGATGATCCTATGATTTTTATCCTTTATTTTTTTGTTGTCGTGGTGGTGTATCTTACTGATTTGTATTCGAATATGTACCCATCCTTGTATCCCTGGACTAGGGATCCCACTTGATCATCACGTCTGATTATTTTATTGTATTGTTGAATTCGATTTGCTAATAATATTGTTGAAGATTTTTGCATCTATGTTGCTTAGGGAAGTTGGCCTATAATTTACTTTCCTGTCATGTCCTTGTCTGGTTTTGCCGTCAGGGTAATGCTGGCTTCATGAAAATGAGATCAGAAGTGTTCCCTCCTCTTCAGTTTTTCTTTTAAAAGATTGAGGGGTGGTATTAATTCTTTGGTTCACCAGTAAAGCCCTTGGTTCCTAAACCTTAGTTTGTGGGGAAGTTGTTGATTACTGAGTTAATGTCCTTACTTGCAATTTGAGTGTTCATATTTTCTCTGTCTTCATGATTCTGCTCATAGGTGATCTGTTTCCAGGAATTTATCCATTTCTTCTAGGTCATCTAATTTGTTGCTCTGTAATTGTGTGTGATAGTCTCTTATGATCCTTTGTATTTCTGTAGTATTTATTGTTAGGTCTCCTCCCTCATTTCTGATTTTATTTGAGTCCTATTGTTTTCTTGTTAACTATAGCTAAAGATTTGTCAATTTTGTAATTATTTTTTTTAATCAGGTTTTAGTCACTGATATTTTCTGTTGCCTTTTTAGTGTCTGTTCTTTTTATTCCACCCTGACCTGTACTATTTCCTTCCTTCTACTAATTTTGGGCCTTATTTATTTATTTATTTATTTATTTATTTATTTAATTTATTTTGCAGTTTGTTTTTTTTTTTTTTAAAGATTTTATTTATTTATTTATTTATTTATTTATTTATTTATTTATTTGACAGAGAGAGAGATCACAAGTAGGCAGAGAGGCAGGCAGAGAGAGAGGGGGAAGCAGGCTCCCTGCTGAGCAGAGAGCCTGACATGGGGCTCAATCCCAGGACCCTGAGATCATGACCTGAGCCGAAGGCAGAGGCTTTAACCCACTGAGCCACCCAGGTGTCCCCTAACTTTTTTTTTTTTAAAGAGAGATAGAGAGAGAACACACAAGTGAGGGGGTAAGGGCAGAGAGAGAACAAGAGAATCGTAAGCAGACGCCTCGCTGAACATAGAGCCTGGTGCAGGGGGTCCTCTCAGGACCCTCAGATCACGACCTGAGCCGAAGGCAGAGGTTTTAGCTCACTGAGCCACCCAGGCGCCCTATATTTTGCAGTTTCTTGAGGTGTAAAGTTAGGTGGTTCATTTGGGCTCTGTGTCTTGATGTAGGCATTTATTACTAAGGACTTCACTCTTGGAAATGTTTTTGCTGCGTCACATTCTGGTATGTTGTTTATCCACTTTAATTTGTCAGAAGATTTTTTTTTTTTATTTCTTTTGATTTCTTCATTGAGCCCTTGGTTTTGTCAGTACATGATGTTTAATCTCCACAGATTTGTGAATTTTCCCCTTTTTTCCGCTTGTTATCGATTTGTTTCATACCATATTGTTTGAAAATGATCCTTTGATATGATTTCAGTGTTCTCAAATTTCTGAACACTTTACATGGGCCTATCATAAGACCTATCCTGGAGAATGTCGCATGTGCACTTGAGAAGAAGGTGCATTCTGCTTTTGAGTGGGATATCTCTCTCAGTATATGTCTGTCATATCCTTTTGGTTTTTTGTTTTGGTTTGGTTTTAATTGTGTTATGTTACTTTAATCTTTTTAAATCCATAGATTGCTTTTCTGTTTGGATGATCTTCTTGTCTCAATGAAGTTTGCGTTACAGTCTCTTTTGTTTGAAATAAGCATAATTACCCCAGCTTTTTTTGGTTTCTATTTTCATGTACTATTTTTTCCATCCCTTCATTTTCAGTCCTGTGCTTTCTTAATGTTGAAGTGAGGCTCTCGTAGACAGCAAATAGCTAGTTATGTCTCGTTTTTTTAAATCCATTTAGCCACTCTGTCTTTTGATTAGCGAATTTAGTCCATTTATATTTAAAGTAACTGTTTTCCCTGTACTTACTGCTGTTTTGTTAATTGTATTCTGGCTGTTAATGAATTACCAGTTTAAATGTGCTGTGCTCATAGACCCTTGTAAGATTCAAAAGCAAAATTACTCTTCCAGCAGGAATTTCAATGAACTTGAAAGTATTTTTAGTAGCTGTATTGCCTCCAGGAGTGTTTGTTTGTTTGTTTAAGATTAATTTATTTGATAAAAAGAGAGCAAACGAGTTACCTGAGCTTTTGCGGGGAGGGGCAGAGGGAGAGAGAATCTCAAACAGACTCCTTTCTGAGCTCTTGAGAGTGACAAGGCTTGATCCCATGACCCATAAGATTAGACCTGAGCCTAAACCGAGTGGGAGGCTTAACTGACTGAGCCGCCCAGGTGCTCCAACCTCTAGGAGTGTTTGATAAATCAACATTTGTCAACATTTTTCTTCATGAAAGCTTCATTGAAGTGTCAGTAAGACTCATATAATTTGCTTCAAAGTCTATAATTACCAAAAAAAAAAAAAAAAAACAAAGTCTATAATTACCTTCTCACAAAGAGCTGCTTTTTTTTTAGTAAAGTAATTTTTGTATGTTCTTGTAGAAAAGCAAAACCAGATAGTTTGAATTCATAAGAAGTTTTCCTAAAAGATCTGTTTTTGTTTTTAATTTAAAAAATGGACATTGATTATGCTGAGTGAAATAGAAAGTCAATTATCATATGGTCTCACTTACGTGTGGAGCATAAGGAAAAACATGGAGGACATTGTGAGAGGGAGGGGAGGGATGAATTGGAGGAAATCGGAGGGGTGAAGAACCAGGAGAGACTGTGAACTCAGAACAAGGGACTGAGAGTTTTGGAGGGGAAGGGGTGGGGGGATGGGCGAGCCTGGTGGTGGGTGTTGAGGAGGGCACGTATTGCATGGAGCACTGGGTGTGGTACATAAACAATGAATCTTGTAACACTGAAAAAATAAAATAAAAGTATTTGGGGAAAAAAATAAAATAAAAAAATAAAATAAAAAAAATAAAAAATGGACAATGGAGATTGATTTTCTTCATATACTAAATTATTTGCATACTTTTTTATGTCTCAACTGAATAAAAGAGAAGTGGAAAGAGTCCATGATGCACTTCCAGTTTGCCAACTATAAGTCAGGGGTTCTTACTTTACTTTGTAATCGTATAAAGTGCTTGTTAATTTTAGCTGGAGGAGAGCAGGAATGTTCAGAAGCAAATGAAGATTCTGCAGAAGAAACAAGCCCAGATCGTGAAAGAGAAAGTTCAGTTGCAGAGTGAACACAGCAAGGCTGTCTTAGCAAGGAGCAAACTAGAGTCTCTTTGCAGGGAACTTCAGCGTCACAATAAGACATTAAAGGTTAGTTGGTTCATTTTTTTTGTTTTTTAGGAGTTCGTTGTTAGGGTGATTTTATAATCCCTATGTATATTTTGGAAGTAAACCCTTGCTTCACTTGCCGTAGTGGAACATGGTTGTAATAATGATTGGTTGTTCATACTCTTAGGTGTACACTTGATCTGATAGGTTAGGTTCTTGAGCAGAGGACCTTGTGGGGTCCTCAAGGAACTTGTTTATTCATTTTTGCCTAGGTTGATGCTGTATGTGAGTCCATTCTAAATCTAAGACTCACTCTCTGTCCAGCTTGTGGTTTCAGCTTCAAGGAAGAGCTCTGTAGTATGTATACCTTACACTTGATCTCAGGGAATCTAAGTGGTATTGATGTTTATGTCCATAGCCTTCCTGCTTATTTGGAAGCTCAAGGTAGCCACAGTCTGCTGATCATTAATGTACTTGATTACCATATTCTTCTTAGATAAGAAATGAAATGCTTAACTGCAATGAAGAGACTGGTAGGTGTAGATTTGAATCAAAATGAGTTTAAGAAGGAAAAACAGGTTGCAGAGCCATACTGTGGATGCTGATTGGCTAGTGTGCCTAAGTATTCTCTGTCAGTCTTGAGCTATTTAGTTGTTTAAATACTACAGAATAGTACTTATATCTAGGTTGATTTTATGCACGTGTGTGTATGTTAAAAAGTATATATACGTATATATAGTCCTATATATAAATAATCATATATATAGGGACTCAGGTAATGTAAGGTGTGACTCAGAAAGTAGGCTGCTAGATGGAACATCTTTCTTCAGACTGATATAAAATGATGCCCTGTCAAATCCGTGAAGAAAATATTCGGAAAATAACGAGGAAGAATATGACTGTGTGGAGAAGGTCCTTATTTGTGCTTTGGGCAGTAAGGTCTGTATAATCAGCAAGCACTTATTTTGTAGCAGGGCAGTTGTTTCTCTCTGATTATCTACTTAGGAAATATGTTTACTTTTAAAAGAGTTTTTGGTCATAGATAAGAAGAACTTGTAGTAGAGAAGCAATACTTGAGGCAGGATTACGTGAACTGACATAGCAATAACATGAGTAGTTTATGTATAAGTTTATACTCTACCAGTAACAGAAATCATTTTGGATAATAAGGAAGAAAATATGCAGCAGGCACAAGAAGAGGAAGAACATCGTAAAGAAGCAACTGCACGTTTCCAGTTTACTTTAAATGAAATCCAAGCACAGCTGGAACAACATGACATACACAACACCAAACTCCGCCAGGAAAACACCGAACTGGGAGAGAAGCTGAAGAAACTTGTTGAACAGTATGCACTAAGAGAGGAGGTAAAGATGTTACGATTATTTAGACAGCATCTTGTTATTATGAAAAACTGTTAACCATTCATTACTAAAGACTACGGTCACAGGACAATATTTTAAAATTTCTGTGCACATGGCAGTAGTAGTTAGGCATTCATTAGGAAATTAGGCACACTGTGAACTGAAGGACTAATTGGGGATCATCACTGATGACCCGGAGGTCTTTGGATTTGTATATGTGAGGTACTTTCTCCAAGACATGTTGAGTGGTACTTGTTTTCCATGTGTTACTGGAATATTGTGATTTTAGCATACAGATTGTTTTTCCCATATCCAGCCTAAGGGTAAATAAATATATGGCCTCCCCGATATCTGATATCTCAAACTCTCAAACTTCCATGGTAATCCATCATAAATCTATGCTACTACAATGTATAGTACCACTGCATTCTACCTACCATACTTTTTGGGAGAAAAAACGAACGTTCTTTTAACAGAACACCCAATGTTCTTGGTTGTCTCACACAGTAAGTTTACAAGGATGGTCAATAGCTGCACAGTTGCAGTTATTTTACAAACTAGTATGGAAGTTCTGTGGTATCTAGCTTAAGAGGAAATTGGTGATAACATCCTCATTAAATTTTGTTATTTTCAGAGTTAACTACAGAATGAGAGCCTTTAGGTTTTCCAAAGGGTACATTCCTCTGCCTTTATTATGCTTTAAGGGTAGAAAAATGTATGGTGACTGACATAAAAAAAAATAATAAAGTGAGTATAATTTTTTTAAAGGGTAAATAAAATGTGGCATTATGTGTGTTGAACTCTTTACAAAGCAGATTAAAATTACTAATTCAAAAACATTCTGACCAATTTAAAATGGTAAATTTAAAATGGTGTATTTTAGTCTCCAAAACAACCCCCAAACAAACCCAAATTTCTATGGCATTTATCCAATTTGACTTCAGATTTTAGATTGTTTTAACGTATAGTGTTACAGTGTTTGAAAACATATTTAGGATTTTGAGCATTTTCCTAACCATTCTCATTCATCTTTTAACAGCAGATCTGTGTTTAAGCATATCCAAGATGTCGTATTACTTCACTCAGCACTATTTGAATGCATATCTTGAAATGACAAGACTCTCTTGAAGCAGAAACACAATACCATTTTCGCACCAAGATATTTAATAATAATTACTTAATCAACTACCTTGTCACTACGGACATTTTTCTGTTCCACAACCCCCTAAAAAGGAACCCCCTAAGATTATTTGAATCAGATCCAGACAAAGTTTATACGTTTCATTAACTGTTAGGTCTCAAGTCTTCTTTCAAATATACGTTTCCATCTCTCTGTTTTCTCTGTGCAGCTTATTTATTGAAGAAACTCCTTTTCAGGCCTACAGAGTGGATTATCTTTTCACTAGGTTTATTTTATAAAGTCCTCATTTTCTTAAAATTTTCTTTCATTTTGTTGTAACGAATGACAGCCTACGTCGTTATTACAGTGGCACATATTGAAAGTGTGATGTTCAAATCATATTACATGTAAGTCTTAACTTGTTTTAGGTATTACAGAATTTTCTCTCGTCTGCCCCTTTTTAGGAGATGTGGGTCAGAATATAATTTAATAATGTAAACAAAATATTTGTAGTGAAAGACAAATCTAGTACACTCCTTAAAACTTAATTAGATGCTCATTAACTAGTATTTCTTCCTATCACATGGAATATTGAAACAAAAACTTATAATGTTTCTGGATCTGAAAAGAATGTTCTGATGACTTTATTATTCAGAAATACTACTTAACCTAGCTTGGATGTGAAATTGACCTCTTCTCAGTTTACGAAGTGTCTAATATGGTTAGGCACCATGCACATTAAATAGTGTAAGAATGGTATTGATTTTTACAATAACTTTGGAAAGTACATGTGTGGTTGTCCCACACAGATAAGGGAGCTGAGATTCATCAAGGAACAGAATTTGTCCAAGGCCATCCACTGAGCCAAGATTCAACTCCAGGCCATTCCTACCATTTATCATGCTATTATCTACTAAGATAAATAAAATAAATAAACTAAGAAAGTTGGGAAAATTTAATGAGGAGAAAAGTATCCAGGAATTGTGTGTGTGATGAATGTCTTCAGTGGTTTGATATCCTTATCCATCTGGGTTTTTTATTGTTGTTGTTGTTTTTTTTTTTTTTTTTTTTTTGATAGTTTGAGCCTAATTTTCAGTGTAGAGCAGAAACAGGAAATAACAAAGCCATTGATTGGGTTTGACCCCAACAACAAAGATGGTCTCAGGTTAGTAGTGAGAGGGAATCATTTTTGTAGTTGCGAAGTTGACATAAATAGTTGTTTCTGCAAATACAAGGATAGAAAGACCCAATGTTACTAGTTATGGTAGTATGAGCAGGAAGAATAGGGAAGGAAATTACTGTTAACTTGTGATGTATTTCCTGACCAATGTACCCTTTTTCATTAAGTGATGAAAGAAATTTTATATTTTCTGTAGCATATTGATAAAATGTTCAAACATAAGGAACTGCAGCAACAGCTTGTGGATGCCAGGCTTCAGCAAACAACACAGCTCATAGAGGAAGCTGATGAAAAACACCAAAGAGAGAGAGAATTTGTAAGTTCTGTTTCCTAAAAACATTACTGCACAATTATAAACAAACCATTTAAAATACTTAAATTCACTTAATATTTTATGTAGACCTGGGGATGCAATTTGGTTTTTTACTGTCAAGATTGAGAAATGTTAGAATACATTCCACTTTTTATTTCTGTTGAAATTTTCTTATAAAAATAGACTTGAAGATATTAGACCAAGTTAGTGGAAAGACCTGCAGATGGTGATTTTTGTTCATGTGTAGAATATTATTTTTTGATCATGCAGCATTTTTCCTCTAAGGATGTACTCATATTATTTTGTGTGTCAGTACTTGTGAACGTAGTGAAATATCATGTTTAACATTTGCAAATCAAACTGTATATGATTAAGTTAGCTTAAATAAATTGTGGACTATTCCATCTGGCATTTCACATTTCATTCAAGTAACCTAGATGCTGAGGTAATCATAATATGGAATGCTCAGTTCCTGAATCTTCCTCAGGATGTGATAACCCATCATAAGTCTGAGTTTGGAGAGAGAGATTTTTCAAGGCATGGACACCTTTAATGCAACATGACAATGATACCTGGTGTACAACTGAAGGAGTTGTTGCCATTTCCAACCTGTAGTATAAAGTGTGTGTGTGTGTGTGTGTGTGTGTGTGTGTGTGTACACATATGTACATATGTATACATAAACATGCACATATGTACATTAGATGTATACTTTCTGGTTGGCTTACAAACCTTTAAGCCTTATTTGTAGTATGTGTGACATTTTACTTCCGAAAGTCAAAGACTGAATTTCACAATACTATACAACTTTACTATATCATTTTCTTAAAAACCCAGGTACAAAACAAGACCCTCCTCTTCCCTGTTTTTAAAAAGATAATCAGGAACCTGATGTCTGTTTTCACTGCTTTGCATTATGTAACCCCTTTCTATCTGCTTCATCTTGCCTCTCTCATGGAGTAGAAGGGTTTCTAAACCACCCAGATAACTTTAAGATTCCCACCCCTGTTTTGTGCTTCTGAGTGTAGATGCCTGATTTTGTTCACCTAAACATGGCTATATAACCCTGAGTTTTATAAACCTTAGTCTGCTTCCAGGGTACTTTTTTTCCTTAGACAGTTTAAAGATATTTCCCACATTCCAAAGTATTAGCAAGTGGCGCAGATCAAAGATAGAAATACTTTGCAAAATAGGATGCTTGACCTATGATTCTTGCTAAAATAATGAGAGGGAATATGAAACCTAAGTATCTGGTCATTTGACATTTTAGCCACATGTATAATTGCTATTCATATTTTGCCAGAATGTTTCTGTTTTCTAGTTATTAAAAGAAGCAACAGAATCGAGGCACAAATATGAAGAAATGAAACAGCAAGAAGTACAATTAAAACAGCAGGTAACTTGACAACAGAGGATAATAAAATTTTGTGAGTCTTTTTCCTAGGCAATGCCAACTAGAACTGAAAGATAGATCTCTTGACCTCTTGGAATGTTCCTCTTCATTTACGGTAACTAAATCATTGTAAGTTGACTGGGACTTTTCTCAAATTAGCACTGTGAGTCCTGTGTCTCAAAGAACTCCTTAATCCCAAGCAAATCTGGATAGCTGGTGAACGTATTTTCAGTGTCCTTTTTCTAGTGTCCTAGATTATTTTCTCCACAGTCTTTTGATTTTTGTTGTATGAGGAAAATAGGCAGAAAATACATATCTTGTTGTATGTGTAGTTTTAAACATCTGCATATGCTCAACAAATTCACTTGCAGGTGAGTATGTTTATGTGTGTGTATACTTTTTAAGCAGGAATTGAGATTCTTTGCTTTGAGTTCAACCTTATGTGTTGCTTTGTGTGGGATAAAGGAAGCAGGTGCGGCATCCTCACTTTAGGAAAAGATCCAGGAAAGATCATTCTTCCATCTCTGAAAGTTTACTAATATCTACCTAGTGTTTATAGACAGTAACAATTAGGTATTTATCTATATAATTTATTATCTTAGTTAACCAAATTATATTTTGTTGAAAAAATGCCACATACTTTAAAACTTTATTAAATGGTATTTAACATAAGGATTCTCTTAATTCTAAAATACACTCCTGTATTAAGAGTGGCATACATGTTCATGAGCAACCCTTTTGTGAGTGCTCTTTATTGCTTTGGGAACAGTTTTTAATGTGATATTAGTGATAAAGCTAGTAGCCTCACTTACTGTGAAAATTGAGGATTCAGATATGAGAAGTCTTTTCTTGTTATGACGGATAAATTATGACTCTGCTTAGCATGTTTCTGGAAACTTTAAACCCCTGCTTATTATTCCAATACACTCGGAAGTCCATAAAAAAGGGAAAGAGGATTGATGTGGAGAAAGTGTACATCTGTGTACAGCTTGGAAAGATATTCTTTAATGTGGGATCATTGATTATTTCTTCAGTATCAGTCAACAAAGGGCCTTTCACCAAGCTCCCAGGCAGCTCTGATTCTGTTGGGCTGTTCTCATTGCAACTTCTATTGTCTGTACATCTGTGTCACCATGGGTCAGCGTGTTATCTGATCATTATTTTGTATCCTTTGCTGTCGCCTCATCCTTGTCCTAGTCCCTAAATGTGGCTCTTCTTTCCAAGACTCAGTCTCACACGTCAGTTCCAGCATTTGTGAGGAGAGTCACAGTGGTGTGTGTTGACCATAATGCAGGCATGTAAGTCCAGGTGTGATGGTAGTTGCCATTCCTAACTAACTGTGGGTCAGCATTGAGCTCTCAGATGGGACAGCCTATCTGAGTGTTCCATTTTCAGTACATGCAGACCATGCCCAGACTGCCATAACTTCTAATCTCCCTCAAGTGTCCAAATTGCTCCCTTTGTCTCCCTGAACAACACCATTGCTCCGACTGCAGGCCAGCACCCTTGGAAGTCCTGTCAGTGTGTGTCTCTCTACAGACAGTTCACAAGGCCCCCACAGTATTTTCCACTTTGCTCCTGAGTTTCTATTCAGCCTGGCCCTCCTTGCCTTCCCCTTTCTGTGAAAGTAATTTGGTTATCTTATTATAGTCATCTTGTCTACCTTGTTACTGGTAACACTCCTTTTAGTCTGTTTCTCCTTCCCATGTGCGGGAGAACTTGCTTTTAAGTGCTGTTTCCCATATGACCCACTCCATGTGATAACTGGGTGGACTGGTTCCATCATATTACATCCGTCCATTCCCCATTGTGTTCATGTAGTTTTGTTTATTAGTTCTCATACAGCACTGATGAAAATTAAAAGATACCACTTATATTATTACCAGGTCTCTGATGGTCTTTTATTCTTGTCTGAACTTTTCTTGGGCAAAATACTATTTCCCTGGTCCTCTTTCCTCATCCTGAATATAATATAATCATATAGTTACATATAATATGTAACATGTAACATATATGTATGTAATATTTATATAAAATTGATTACATTTGTATGTGGAGATAGTCTTCAAAGGATTCTGCCTGGTCTACATAAAACAATTCAGCCCATCCTTAGACCTAGCTCAGCACTCACCTCTGTAAGCTCTCTGTTCTGGCCACTACTATTCATGTTGCTCCCCTGTGCTGCAACTCCTTTTCTAAGAGGAAGAAAAAAGTGACTCAGCATGCCATATTCTCTTTGGGCTGCTCAGTTAGCATTATCTTCCCAGCTACAATTTAAAAATTTCTTGAGGGTGGTCATTAAAAGAAAAATTGGCATCTCTACCTTAATTTAGCTTTCCTTTTTCTCAATTGTTCTCCCACTAAATTCTTTGTCCTCCAAACCATTCTTCAGCTTGTTTTATTTTCCTGCCTACATTAACAAAAGATTTAACCTTGGTATCAAACTAAGAACTGTGCAGGCTACTAATGTAAAAGATTTTTTTTCCCAAGAAGTTTTCAAATGTACGTACAGGGGGGTAGTGCATTAAGCATTATAGTTATAGGAAATTCATAGTTATATGAAATTTTTAGTTTTCATTATAATTGACCTAATATAGCTACTAAATGGTTGAATATTTCAGACATTTATAGTTAGATTAAATCAGTAAGATTTCAGAAGTTTCAGAGCATTTCTTCTTTGTAGCACTTACAAGTAATGTTTCACCATATTACCGTTCTTTTGCACGTCTTTGGGGTTCTAAATCACTTATCTGGAACTCAGAATATTTGATACTTTTTTTCTGTAGCTTTCTCTTTATATGGATAAGTTTGAAGAATTCCAGACTACCATGGCAAAAAGCAATGAACTCTTTACAACCTTCAGGCAGGAAATGGAAAAGGTATTTACATGATTTTAGTAGAATATTACCACTAAATTTATATGAGGTCATTTTAAGCGTAATTAGTACTTGGATGAGTTTATATGATCTTAACTTTGTCTTTCCTGATCTTCACCTGGCATACTCAGACATTTTGTCCTGAAATTACCCCAAGTTGCTCATGATCTTAATGCTCTCAAAATTCTATCATCATAAAAATAATTTTTATTAAAGACAACTTGTTGTTACAAGTAGATTTTATTTAAAAAACAAAAACAAAAAAACACTTCAGATGATCCCCACTCATTCTTCCACAAAGCTTCATGTAAATTATTTTTTAAAAAATCAAGATCAGGGGAAGTTATGATATATTTTGATTGAAATAGATTATTTCTGAGGATCTAGGTAAGCTGAATGTATTTTTACTATTTTAAATTTGATCTTTATTACATACAATATACGGGAACAGACATCCTTATAAAACTGCAAGCAGCAGATTGGTTATACCTGTCAGTCCTTTCAGTTGAGTGCTCCAATGGAAGAGAAACTTCTCCACACAGAGAAAATGTTAGCTGGACTTTAGCCCATGAGCATCACTGATGCAGAGCAGCTTAGGACAGGGATTCCTTAGTTTGCTGCCATTCTGGCAAACTCACTGGATTGGAACACATTCCTCTGTGCTAGTTGCTAGTGCCTGTAGAGATTCCAGTTGGTAGCACTGAACTGCGGTCTTTCAGGAGCTCCTCCCACAGCCGTTGTACTACTCTGCCTTGTGAGAGTTTTCTAGGTAATTACATATGGCACAGGGCATTGGCTCTGTCTTATCCTAGTTTCCCTTAACAGTGCTTGATACAGTGTCTCTACTGGAACAGAGCTGATGTGCAGACCAACAATAAAGGAATATTGGAAAGACAGGTGATTGATGGGCATAATTGAATCTAATTTTGAATTTTAGAGAATTGAGTCCTCTAACATTAATTTAAGAAACACTCTTATTTTACTTATTTTACTCTTATTTTACCCCCACACTATCTTTAATACAGTCTCGAAATAGTCTTGTGAGTTGTGAGGATGGTTAAAGCTAAGGATATAATATTTCAGTATCATTTTCCTGATCACTTGCCTGAATTATCTGGCCTTTACTTCTGATACTGATAGGGTTTTAGATTCTAAATCTCTTTGTGGACTGAGAATATCCGTCTTTCCAAGAATCTGATGAATTAGCGTAGTGTACTATCTCTACAGAAAACTTGAGATCATGGACATTTTTGGATACAATTTAGGGAGAAGGTAGTCCCATCTCTTGCTACCTCTAGCTGGAATAAATGGCGCTCCACTCTTAACTGAAAGAGTTTAGAGTATGGTGATATCTGAAGTTCCCACGTGCTGCTTCCTCTGAAAGTGAGATCAAGTTTGTTGTTCTGGTAATACGAAACTCCTCCCCGCTTTGGTTCCTGCTGCTGCCACTGTAAGGGCTTCTGCTCTATTGGTTCTGCTACAGTCAAGATAGCTACTTTCAGCAAGACATGCACAGAAATCAGTTGGTTGAAGCAAGTGCACTGATGAGGGAGGGGAGGAACAATATAAAATACTGTAGTGGTGGTTCAGGGAATGCAACTTAGAATTTAAGTTTGTAATTGTGTTGATTCACAGATGACAAAGAAAATTAAAAAACTGGAAAAAGAAATGATAATATGGCGTACCAAATGGGAAAATAATAATAAAATACTTCTGCAAATGGCTGAAGAGGTGAGAAGTCTTTACATGAGTGAACAGTGAACACTCATTTATTTCAGTAGTAAGGCAGCCTAGAACTTCTAGAGATTTCCTTATGTGGTCTGTTGCCTGCAGTAAGTTAGGTTGTTTTAGTTAAGGGATCAGAATTCTTTCCCCAGCTTACTAGCTCAGGGTTGTGTTATAGACACCTATAAAGTAACGAGATTTTGCCTTCCTCTACAGCAAACCTAGCTTATACAGACTAAGCCTTGTTAAACAGGATGTTCCCCACCCCCAATAGCTTTTGATTCATTCGATCTGATGTGTGGCCTAAAATTTTGCATTTCTAACAAGTGTCCAGCATATGTTCCTATTGCTGGTTCAGAAGTCCACAACTTGAGAATCCCAGCTTTTCTAGGAAGACAACTTTATTCATATTTCCTATGGACAAAGCACAAACTTTTAACCCAGTTGATTTTGTATGTTGACTTACTCATTTCCAAAGGCAGCAAAGTACTTTTTGTAAGGTTTGCTGTAAAGCAAGCTGAAGTAAATGTGCAATAACTAAATTTCTCACTTTCATAAGCTGGTTAGGAGTAATTTATAATGTTCCATGAGAGGACATATTAGCATTAAAAAATGGTAGAAAGGAAGAAAAATTGAAGAAGTAAGCATTTAAAATTAAAATCCTGAATGTTGTTAATACTTAAGTTGACATAGATACTTGCAGTCAAGAAGTAGATTTATACTTAAAGAAATACGAAAAAAGAGTAACTTTTTGAGTTGCTATAGAAAAATTATAAATATTTAAATATCAGTATAGAGGGAGATTCAACAGATAACAAAAGGTAGTTTATAGTACACAGATTTCTTAATTTCCTTTTCTTTTATATACAATATAATTTCTATTTACATATAGAATGGTTACATGAATTCTGTCCCTTTTTTTTTTCTGCCTCAGAAAGCTGTCCGTGATAAAGAGTACAAGGCCTTTCAAATAAAACTGGAACGGTTAGAGAAGCTGTGTAGAGCTCTCCAAATGGAAAGAAACGAGCTCAGTGAACAGGTAGAAGTCCTGAAAGAGCAGGTCTCTGTAAATGCAGTGAATGTAGATTTACCTGCACCTCTGATCAGGTCCCGCACTGCTCTTGTTTCTCAGAATGAGGTGAAGAGTTCCTCTAGCAAAGCTCCAGGAGTCTACCTGGATGCTGAGCTTGAACGAGTGAATGAAACAAAACACAGCTCCAAAGACCCTCTCTACATGATCTCTTCCAAGCACTGATTCAGTTCATTAACATGAAGTGTGACCACTGTATTGAGTGGTATTTTGTGTTTAAATTATCCGATAGTTGTTGTTACTGTTGGTTTTGTGGTGGATGTTCTTAACTTTTTCTGTTATATCTGTATATTTCAAGAACTACTGGACTGTGTGGTACAGGAGGCTGCTAAGCAGTTTTGCATTGTTTTAATGTACACACTTTCCACAGCTGTATTGCGCACCTGCCTTACCTTCTTCCCTGGAATACATGTGTTCATTGCCTAATCCTTTCACTTTGTGTGTTCATTTGCCTTAATCCTGCCCCTTGTGTATCATAATTGAAAGTTTTTCTAATAATGGTTTTCCAATGTGAAAACTAATACTAAATTAAAGTCTGTATTCCATTGATACAAGAAGGAAGGAAAGGGAAGAAAAAGGTTAGTTTTGTCTAGTAGCTCATTTAAATGCATGTGAAAATAAAGCTTAAGTGTGGGATAAGAAATAAGTAAAGCAAATTTGATATAGAATCAGTTTAATAATATTTTGATCACTTGAAAATTGAGATGAGTGCAAGATTGTGATACAATATGTACATGAAGATGTCATTTGTAAAAAAAATAGCATATGCAGGCAAGTGATTGGACAAACAGGTTTCATGCTTGAGTCACTAAAGATAGTTCTAATGCTTTGGTTTCAGCTTAGAACACATGTTTAAAGAAAAAAAAAAAAATGAGTATCTCGTTCCCTGCCTTCACCATGGCAAAATTTCTGGAATGTGTAATTTTGCTCCTTACTTTGTTATTTCAGTGTTCAAAGGCTAGTCTTATGTATGTGATCCTGTCATATTTATGACCTAAAATCACCTGATAAAAACAGCCTGGAGTGTGAGGTACTTGTAAACTTTCACCACTGACCATGATCATTAAGAGCTAGACACTGAAAGAATCGAAATTTACATGAAATTTGACACTGTTAGTCTGCCAGGATGAGCAAAACCAAACAACACCCTCCTACAACTTTTTAAAAAAGCCTCGCCATCACGCTCCAAAGACCCACTACTTTGAGGGGAAATGAAGGTTATGTGTCACAAATATAATTTGCATTAAAAATAATACTAATGATCGTATTGCACCAGAACCCTGCTGCATGTAAGGTCTTAATATCTTACTAAGGCAGTCGTATGGCTCCCACACTTCTTTGTGGCACTTGTTTTGTGTGGAAGGTAAATCTCGGACCAAAAGCAATGCGAGTCAGAGCATGTGCTCTACCATTTTGTGTTTAGTAGGTTTATGTTAGATACTGTGTGAAATACTATAAGACATCGACAAGATCTGGATTCTTTTGGGAAGCATTTTATTTCCTTTCAGAATTTTTTCTTTGGTTCACAAGAAAAAAGGAGCCTTATGACAAGGATTCCCCTCCAAATGGCTTTGTAGTATGTGCAGTATGTATTATATTCTGGAACAGGAATTGTCAAACCATCTCTATATTGGCTAGGGGTGTGGTCATACTACAGAGTTGAGCAAGTCTTAAATATTTACTACCTAACCTTTGTTTGTCAGCCCTGTTTAAAAACTTTCAGCTGGCCCAGGAAAAGTTTAAATGTTGCAATCAGTTAAATTATGTTTGTTGCACCATTTTGTGGAACCGTCTGGAGTTGAAAAATCAATAGGGTCAGTGGACTCCAAGGTGTAGAAAAAACATGGGTATACAGAAGTAGGCCATTTCATCTTCATGTGTGTACAGAATACATTTTGTGGTCCTGAGACCAGTATTTTTAAGTTATGTATTAACTGTCTTATCACACCTGGTTATCACAGTTCATCTCTCAGGTGTTAATAGAAATATCTACCTCTTTCAAACTGTAACTGAAAATAACCCAAAAAAAGGATGCAGTGCTAATAAATAAACTGCTCTATTTTTACAGCTTACATCTTTCATGAAGATAGAGAATTGATGAAGCAGCCATATTTTGCTTTTCAAAGACATTTTGTAGAGATTTTTCGCTAATGTGAATCTTATTTTATCTACTCTGTTACGGTTGAATAAATATGTCATTATTAACAGTTGTCTCTATTCCTTATACTGATGGTGACTTTACTTGTAACATTCAAGCTCAAAGATAAAATAGCTGATTTCTCAGGTCTTAAAGTATAGCTGGTTAATTATTGTACAATTAAATAAACAAGGGGTAGAGGAGATTATCTTCTGGTGTTGGTAAAAATTTTATTCCACTAGAGCACTGTAAGCACTCCCCTTCACTGCATAAAGCAGGTGATAGTAAATAATGTCTATGGTGTACCTATGAGTTTCTGTTGTCCTAGCAGGCCTTACCATGAGACAGTTGTATATAGAATGTTTTTTGTGTCTTTTTATTGAACTAGTTGTTTATAATAAAAGGTGCAGTCATTCGAATCCTATATAAGCAAGTAAGTGAATTAAGTTAGTTAAGTTAAGTGAACTTAAGTATGTGCAGTAAGTGAATTAAGTTAGTTCGGTAACCTGGGAGAAAACTAGTATTTGAGTACCCTGTTAGGTACAAGTTAAAAAGTAAAAATTCAAGAGTAACATCATGGAAAATGCCAGGAGTCTGGCCCTGCAGTGAAACAACCAGATTTAAAAACTTTATGTCAAAGAACGTTATCTAATAAGTGCAAAGGTAATCTATAAAATAGAAGAACATTCTAAATCATGTATCTGATGAGGATATACTCTTCAGAAGATACAGATAACAAAAGAAAATTAAAAACTAAAACGACTTGGATAGATAATTCCGCTATGTAAGACCCCATGTAACCATTAGTTAACCGTATGAAATGAAGCTCAACGTTAGTAGTCTTTAGTGCCATGGGAACCAAGATCGTGAGACA
This sequence comes from Potos flavus, assembly GCA_028534135.1. Classification (NCBI taxonomy): domain Eukaryota; kingdom Metazoa; phylum Chordata; class Mammalia; order Carnivora; family Procyonidae; genus Potos; species Potos flavus. The sequence goes on from JAPYYM010000021.1 coordinate 99,259, forward strand.
CCATTTTATATTTACTAGGCCAAATAACAGTAGTAAACACCAGGCAAAATAAGCAGAGAATGTAGAGCAATCAGAACTCTTGTAAATTGTTTAGGGGAATGTAAAATGGTGCAAATGTGCAAAGGAGTTTGACTGCTCCTCAAATGGGAAGTGAGTGACATCCAAAGATGGCAACATAAGTAATTCTCGGTTTCATCCACCTCACAAGAACCACCAGCAGCTGTTTGTGAACAAGACGCTACTGACAGATTCCTAGAATATGCAAGTGAGGCTGAGGCACTTCCCCACACCTCAGAGACTATAACAGACTGCCTTAGAGTCAGAGGAAAGGCTACATGCTGATCTCATTATCGCTCCCGCAGGCCAGTGCAGCACCTTGACGAGGTCTCCCTGAACCTACGTTTCCTCCAGTGGGAAGAGAGAACCTACAGAGTGGACAACCAGCCCCATCCCTGTCCCTGCCGCCCACATTGTGAGTCACTTTATGGTAGCCACAACTCTGACCTCACAGCATGGAAAATGCCGGGGAGTCTTCAGGGCCAACCACTGGGAAAGGGGAAAGGGGAGGAGCTCACAGGGATCTTGGCTGACTGAATGCATACCTGCAGTGCCCAAGTAATATTCCCAACTCGTGGCTTTGTTCATCTGCAAAGCCAAAGTTGGGGTGTGTTCTAATCAGGGAACTTCGTAGGGGCAGGTCTGTGTGACATGGATCCTTAAATGAATTTGCCAGCCATACAGCCTGGTGGCCCTGTGCTGTAAGGTTGCTGAATCACCACCTGATCCGCTGTGGAGAGTGCCTTCCAGCCCCATCTGACCTGCAGGGCTGCTGACACTTCGTGGAAGCTGTGTGGTCTAGTGTCACTTGAACTCGAAGCTGACAGGTAGAACACATAATTTGCAGAACAAAGTCAGTGGCCTGCCTCAGCCAGGGAAATTGGGATGCCAGTTGGCTTAAGATGATAAAAGAAGAGATCTACTGGCTTTAGAACTGCTTACCCCACTGTGCCTGGGGAGGGAAGCTAATTTGTAATGTCAGTCATTTGTGAATACAGACTTCATTCAGCCTGTCCTACAAGTAAACCTAATGGCCACACATGGGAAGCTGTGTAGCTCACTCAACAGCTGTATGTACAGTAGCACTTGAAAAGAGAGCACAGGCTGTGATCTCCCCCAAATGCAGGGCAAAACTGGTGACCTCTGCCCAGGAAATTTAATGCATACTCAGGCCTCATTTGCACACTAACAATGACCTATAAAGGACAGGTTTCTTCTGCCCTGCCATGTCGAGGCAGCTAATTCATAGTCCCCTGTGTGTAGTACCCAGTCCTGGTCATAAAAGCCTGGCCGCAGAATCCAGGCAATGCAGACCCTGTCCTACAGCCTCACTTGTATAGGGAACCAAGCCACTAGTCCTACCCAACTGTTGTCAGTTAGAGACACACCCCACATTGCTGTCCCCATGTCTATCCCAAAAAATATGCTTTAAGAGTAGACCCCACCTGTGCAAGACTTCACCAGCAGACATGTCCAGACACCCAAACAGCTGATGTGATGAACCGTCTCTCCAAAGTAAACCTGTAACGTCTGGAAGAGGGATCACATTACTCAAATGCACAGATACCAATGTAAGGAATCAAAGATCACAAGAAATGGGGTAAGCACATCAGTAAGTTTCAAAAGAAAAATAATACAGATCCGATAACCTTAAAGAAATGGAGATCAGTTAACTCTAAAAGAATTCAGAATAATCCTCTTAATGAAGGTTAGAGAACTATAAGAAAACACATGCAGGCAACTAAATGAAGTTAGGAAAACAATGCAGAAACAAAATGAGAAATTTGCGAAGGAAATAGTTACCATCGAAAAAGCAGAAAGAAATCCTGTTGCATTGAAAAATACAATAGCCCAACTGAAGAATTCAATAGACTTTCAAAATTAGACTCAAAAATGCAGAAGAAAGAGTTAGTGATTTGGGAAAATAGACATGTAAAATGCTCCCCAGGAAGGGGAGTGAAAAAAGAAAAGAAAACATGAGAAAGAGTAAAGACCGACTATGAGACTTATAGGACACAATGAAAAGATACAGAATTTGCATTATGGCAATTCAAGAAGGAAAACAGAAACGCAAAGGGACAGAGTATGTTTATAGTGATAATGACTGCAAACTTACTGAGCCTGGGGAGAGAAATGGACATCCAGATGCATGAGGCCCAAATAGGGTTACACAGAGTCACAATGTAATTGTCAAAGGTCAGAGACAAAAGGAAAGACTTCTGGGAAGATGGTGGAGTAGGAGGATCCTAACCTCACCTCATCCCATAGATACAACCAGATAACACCCACATCAGAGTACATAACCCAGAAATGAACCCACAGGACTGTCCATAGGCAAGAGGGACACCTCGGGTTTGAATAGGAAAGAGGACCACACCCCTATAACCCCAGACATGGGGTATCCTAACTGAAGACAAATCCCATAACATTTTGCTTTGAAAATCAGAGAGGCTTAACTTTATGAATTCTTACAACCAGTACAGCTTAACATCTAGAACTTTAAACATCAGTGGGCTCAGCTCTGGGGAAGTTGGAGGGTGAGAGGAAACTGTCCCTGACCTTAAAAGGCAGTCTGACAAACAGCACAACTGATAATATGGCATAGAAGCAGCAGTTTAAAAAGTACGTGGGATATACGGAAAGGAGATCTGTTCACTAATCTCAGGGCACGTGCTGGAGGGACAAGGATCTTTGGAGGACTCCTCCAAGAACAAAAGAGCGGAGGGCATCATTTCAATCCCCTGATCCAGACACTCAAACATCTGCAAGAACAGCACTGCACAGCACAAATGGTCAACACTTAGCTTGCTAACAGCACACCCTGCCCACACATACTCCTGCCAATCTGCACCCTCTAACCTTCCCTGCAGTTCTCCAAAGCAGGGACAGGTTGCCTCCCACAGGAAATCTGTGCAAATGTTACTAACACCATGCACCCCAGTGGTGCATTCTCCTGCAGACTTGCCCCCTTGGCCAGAATCCTACTCCAAAGAGGTTCCACATCTGTGGCATCATGTAAGCGGGACCAGCATACTCTGCTGTGATCCCTGCCCCAGAAAAAGATAATTACATACATCTTTCAGACTGCAGTCCTAGCCATGGGCTCGGCATGGTGCCCCCACCACCCTGGAAATGCCACCACCCATGGAAAGCTAGTCAGGGAACATCACAGGGAGAGTGCCTTGCAGTTCACTGTGCCTATAACACTGGAAAAACCCTGGCCTGACCTAGCTGAAGCCCAAGCCAGCCCCAGATTGCCCCCCTACCAACATTATGACTATAGTGTTGTGGGCGTACCCGCAACAGGCCAAGAGAGCCATTGCAGATGCCTGGAGTGAAGGCAAACATAACTCAACCATAATAGTAGGAGGAACTCAACACATGTAGGAAACTCCCCAGAAGCCCCATGTTCTGGTGAACAGGGCACATCACATTGCAGGGCACTACAGGACCTCCTAGCTTCATGAGGTGACTATTTTAAAGAGCGGGAGGTGAAGCTGACTTTCCTAACACACAGAAATACACTCAGACAGAAAAATGCAGACATGGAGGAATACATCCCAAAAGAAAGAACAAGGCAAAATCACAGTGAGAGAGCTAAATGAAACAGAGGTAAGTAATATGCCTGACAGAGAATCTGAGGTAAAGATCAAAGATCACTGGACTTGAGAAAAGAGTGGAGGATCTCAGCAAACCCCTCAACAAAGGGGACAGAAAACATTAAAAAGAAAAAAAAATTGGGTGAAGAACTCAATATTAAAAATACACTAGAGGGAATAAATAGTACACCAGAGGAAGCAGAAGAATGAATCACTGAGCTAGCTGCAAGGCCAAGTAATGAAAAGCAACCAAGCTTAACAGGAGAAAGAAAAATAGAATAATAAAAATTGAGAATAGATTTGGGGTGCCTGGGTGACTCATCGAGTTGACTGTTAACTCTTGATTTTGGCTCAGGTCACGATCTCAGGGACCTGGGATCAAGCCCTGCATCAGGATCTCTGCTCAGTGGGGAGCCTGCTTCTCTCGCTCTCTCTCTCTGCCCAATTCCCCCCTCACATAAATAAAGACAGCTTTAAAAAAATGAGAATGGGGGACACCTGAGTGGCTCAGTCAGTTAAGTGTCTGCCTTTGGCTCAGGTCATGATCCCAGGGTCCTGGGATTGAGCCCTGCATCAGGCTCCCTGCTCAGTGGGAAGCCTGCTTCTCCCTCTGCCTGCTATTCACCTGCTTATGCGTGCTCTCTCTCTCTCTCTCTCTCTCTCTCTCTCTCTCTCTCTCTCTCCCCCTCTCTCTGACAAATAAAATATTTTAAAGAAATGAGAATAGGTTAAGGAACTCAGTGACATTAGGTATAATAATATTCACATTTTAAGAATCCCAGAGGGAAAGAAAGAGAAAGGTGGGAAGAAAATTTATTTGAAGAAATAATACCTGAAAACATCCCAAACTGAAGAAAGAAAACAGACATCCAGATCCAAGAGGCACAGAATGCTCCCATCAGAATCAACCCAAGGACAGCTGCACCAAGACACGTAGTAATTAAAACTGCATAAAGTAATGATAATGAGAAAAATTTTAAAGCAAAAAGACAAAAGAAGACTTCCATTCAAGGAGGACTTCTAAAGGCTTTGAGCCAATTTTTCAGCAGTAGCATGGCAGGCCAGAAAGGAGTGGCATGATATGTTCAAAGTGCTGAAAGCAAAAAACCTGAAGCCAAAATACTGTATCCAAGGTCATCATTCAGATTAGTAGGAGAGATAAAGAGTTTGAAGGACAGATAAAAGTTAAAGGAGTCCATCACCAGCCACCTGGCTTTACAACAAATATAAATAGGGACTCTTTGTGTGGAAAGGAAAGACCATAAGCAGGAATAAGAGAAGTAGGACACACAAAAGCTGTAAAATTAAGTATATCTTTATAAGTATACACAAGGGACTCACAAAATAAGAGAATGTAAAGTATGACTTCATGTACCTAAATTGTTGGGGGAAAGGGGTAAAACTTTAGTGATTTTAGAATGAGTTCAAATTTAAGTGGCCATCAACTTAATACAGGCAGCTGTGTCTAAAATGTTATGCATAAACCTAATGGTGACCACAAATCAAACACCAATAATAGATATGGAGAAAAAAAAAAAGTAATCCAAGAATATCACTAAAGAAAACCTGCAAACCCTGAGAGAACTAGAGAAGAAAGAAACAAAGAACTACAAAAATAACCATAAAACAAGTAACAAAATGGAAGTAAGTACATACCTAAAATAATTAATTTGCATCTAAATGAATTAAACACTTCAACTGATGTAGGAGACGTTAAGTTTCAATGTCAAAGCCAAGAAAGCATTCTCAAGATGTCTTTATTTCAAAAAAAGGTGATTTTATTAGAACACAGAGACAGGACCCGTGGGCAGAAAGAGCTGCATTGGGGTCATGAGGAGTTGTCCATTTTATACTTTCAAGTTGGGAAAGCGTTATGGAGAGCGTAAGTCTCTAAGGAATTTTGGAAGCAAGGTTTCCAGGACCTTGAAGGGTCTACCTATTTTTGGGAAAAGTCATCTATTACCACCTAAAAAAAACTGAATCATGTGACCCCTCAGATGTATATCGGTGGGCCATATGCTTGGGGGATGATTGCTAACACTTACCTAGGTTTGAGGGGTAGAGATAAAGGAAGTTTCCAAAGCATTTTTTATATATTAAAGTAGACTTAGAGGATTCTGGTGGGGAAGGGGGTAGAATCAGGCTAGGATTGTCTTTTGCCCCTAGCAAAGGATCAACATGAAAGCAGTTGAGTCCCTAGAGGAATGTCACTCTGCCTGTTTCAGGGACTTGACAATGGGCTTTAGGTGGTAAGGAAATTTAATAATTTTTCTTCTGCCTTTGATTCCCACATCACATTCAAATGACATAGAGTGTCAGAATGGATAAAGAAATAAGACCCATCTATATGCTGCTCTCAAGAGACTCATTTTAGCTCCAAAATCATCTGAAGGTTGAAAGTGAGGGGGTGAAGAAACATTTACCATGCAAATGGAAGTGAAAAGAATTCCAAGGTAGCAATATCTGTATAATATATATTAACACAAGAAAGAGTAAGATGGCAGAGGAGTAGAAGGCTGAGATATCATCAGGTCCCAGGAGTTCAGCTAGTTATCAAACCATTCTGAACACCTACAAACCCAACAGGAGATAGAAGAGAAGAAGAACAGCAATTCTAGGAACAGAAAATTGACTACTTTCCAGGAGGCGGGACATGCGGAGAAGTGAATACAAAACAATGGGAAGATAGACCACGGGTGGAGGGGCCAACTCCCAGCAAGCCGCAGAGCAACAGAGCTCATAACTGGAACCTTTAGAAGCATGCTCCACTGAGGGACATTGATCCAGAGCCTAAGCGGGGGGTGGAGCCCTCGTGGATACAGTGTGGTCTCAGGTCCCTCAGGGTCACAGAAGGACTGGAAGTGCCTGACTGTGGCAGGGCTCCCAGGTATCAGAGCAGGGAGCCAATGGCAGAGACAGAGCTGAGAAGCAGGCTCTCAGCTCAGGATTACCTTAAACTGTGATCCAAGGAACAGTTGGGCCACTGCTCTTTAAGCAGGAACCCCACAGGTGGCAGATCCGGGAGACTCACCTTCTTCCTACAGGAGGAGTGGTGCGGGAGCATGCTGCAGGAATCTGCTGGGTTTGGAGACTCCAAATGGGGCCGTGTGCCAGAGATAGAAATGCTGGGTCACAGGCCGGGTGAGCACTGAGTGAGGCCAGAGACCAGGGAAGCAGGAGTGATTGACTGCTTTTCTCTGAGGGCTCACTGAGGAGTGGGGCCCTGAGCTCTCATCTCCTATGGGGCTGGAGATTGGGAGGCTGCCATTTTCATTCCCATCCTCCAAAGCTGTACGGAAAGTGTTCAGGAAACAAAAGCTACAAGAGTGAACCCGAGCAGATTACTTAGCCTGGGCCCTGGCAAGGGCGGTGCAATCCCACTTCGGGCAAAGACATTTGAGAATCATGGCAACAGGCCCTTCCTCCAGAAGATCGGCAAGAATATCCAGCCAAGACCCAAGTCCACTGATCAATGAGAAGTGTGGAACTCCAGAGTTAGGAAAAAGCAACACATAGAATTCAGGGCTTTTTTCCCATAATCCTTTAGTCTTTCAAAGTTAAATTTTTTTTTATTTTATTTTTTTCTTATTCTGTATTTTTTATTTTTCCTCTTTCCTATTTTAACGTGTTTTAACTATTATTCTATCAATACCTTTTTTAAAATCTTTTCTAATTTTCATTGTTATAGTCACATTTTATCCCCTCATTGTATTTAACCTTATTTTTTGTGTTCATAGTTTTTTTTTTTTTTTCTTTAAGATTTTGGGATACAATTTCTTCTAATAGATCAAAATATATCCTAAATCTAGCACACAAAGGTGTTCTAGTCTCCAGCCTGATCACATTCTTTTTTTTTTCTTTTCCTTTTTTCAACCAACTTATTATAAATTCCTTTTTGAGAATCTTTTTAACATTTTTTTTTTCATCTTTACAGTCATACTGCATCCCTTCATCGTGTTTATCATTATTTTTGTATAAGTTTTCCTTTCTTTAAAATTTTGGGAGGTAATTTCTTTTAACAGACCAAAATACACCAAAAATCAACTGTGGGGCTCTTTCTATTCACCAGTCTAATATATATATACATATACATATACATATACATAAATATGTATATGTGTGTGTGTGTGTTTTTTCTTCTTTTTTTTTTTCAACTTTCTTCTCCCCCTGGTTTTGGGTCTCTTTAGATTTGGATAGTGTCTATTTTTCTGGGGTCATTGCTACTCTTTTAGTATTTTGTTTTCTTATTCATCTATTATCTTGATAAAATGGCAAGGTGGAAAAACTGACCACAAAAAAAAAGAACAAGAGGCGGTACCAACGGCTAGGGACCTAATCAATATGGACATTAGTAATATGTCAGAACTAGAGTTCAAATTGATGATTATCAAGATGCTAGCTCGACTCAAAAAAAGCATGGAAGATATTACAGAATCCCTTTCTGGAGAAATAAAAGAGACTAAAAATCTAACCAAGTTGAAATCAAAAAAGCTATTTATTAGGTGCAATAAAAAAATGGAGGCTCTTACTACTAAGATAAATGAGGCAGAAGAGAGAATTAGCGATATAGAAGACCAAATGATGGAGAATAAAGAAGCTGAGCAAAAGAGAGGCAAACAACTACTGGATCACAAGAGGAGACTTTGAGAGATAAGTGATAATATAAGACAAAACAATATTAGAATAATTGGGACCCCCGAAGAAGAAGAAAGAGAGAGAGGGGCAGAAGGTATATCAGAGCAAATTATAGTGGAGAATTTCCCTAATTTGGCAAAGGGAACAAGCATCAAAATCCAGGAGGCACAAGAACCCCCCTCAAAATTAATAAAAATAGGTCCACACCCCATCATCTAATAGTAAAACTTACAAGTCTTGGTGACAAAGAAAAAATCCTGAAAGCAGCTTGGGATAAGAAGTCTGTAACATACAAACCAGAAATATTGGATTGGCAGCAGACCTATCTACAGAGACCCAGCAGGCCAGAAAGGACTGGTATGATATATTAAAAGCACTAAAAGAGAAAAATATGCAGCCAAGAATAATATAACCACCTAGCCTGTCATTGAAAATAGGAGAGATTAAAAGCTTCCAGGACAAACAAAAACTAAAAGAATTTGCAAACACCAAATCAGCCCTACAGGAAATATTGAAAGGGTCTTCTAAGCAAAGAGAAAGCCTAAAAGTAACAGACCATAAAGGAACAGAGACAATATACAGTAACAGTCACCTTACAGGCAATACGATGGCACTAAATGCATGTCTTTCAATAGTTACCCTGAATGTAAATGGGCTCAATGCCCCAATCAAAAGACACAGCGTATCAGAATGGATGGGGGAAAAAGGCCATCAATACACTGTATACAAGAAACTAATTTTAGACCCATAGACACTTCCAGATTTAAAGTGAAGGGATGGAAAACAATTTACCAGGCTAATGGACATCAAAAGAAAGCTGGGAGGCAATCCTTATTCCAGATAAATTATATTGTAAGGCAAAGACTATAATAAGAGATGACGAAGGACATTATATCCTACTTAAAGGGACTGTCCAACAAGAAGATTAAACAATTGTAAATATCTATGCCCCTAACATGGGAGCAACCAATTATATAAATCAAACAAAATCAAAGAAACATATCAACAATAATACACTAATAGTAGGGGACTTTAACACTCCCCCCTCACTGAAATGGACAGATCATCGAAGGAAAAGATCAACAAGGAAATAAAAGCTTTAAATGACACACTGGACCAGATGTACATCACAGATATATTCAGAACATTCCATCCCAAAGAAACAGAATACACATTCTTCTCTAGTGCACATGGAACATTCTCCAGCATAGATCACATCCTGGGTCACAAATCAGGTCTCAACTGGTACCAAAAGATTGGGATCATTCCCTGCATATTTTCTGACTACAATGCCATGAAACTAGAACTCAATCACAAGAGGAAAATTGGAAAGAACTCAAATACATGGAGGCTAATGAGCATCCTACTAAGGAATGAATGGGTTAACCAGGAAATTAAGGAGAAATTTAAAAATTCATGGAAACAAATGAAAATGAAAACACAACTGTTCAAAATCTTTGGGACACAGCAAAGGCGGTCCTGAGAGGAAAGTATATAGTAATACAAGCCTTTCTCAAGAAACAAGAAAGATCTCAAGTACACGACCTAACCCTACACCTAAAGGAGCTGGAGAAAGAACAGCAAAGAAAGCCTAAATCCAGCAGAAAAAGAGAAATAATAAAGATCAGAACAGTAGAACAAATCAATGAAACTAGAAGCAGGTTCTTTGAAAGAATTAATAAGATTGATAACCCCCTGGCCAGACTTATTAAAAAGAAAAGAAAAAGGACACAAATTAATGAAATCATGAAGGAAAGAGGAGAGATCACAACCAACACCAAAGAAATACAAACAATTATAAGAACATATTATGAGCAACTACATGCCAGCAAATTAGACAATCTGGAAGAAATGGGTGCATTCCTAGAGAAACATAAACTACCAAAACTGAACCAGGCAGAAATAGAAAACCTGATCAGACCCATAACCAGTAAGGAGATTGAAGCAGTCATCAAAAATCTCCCAATAAACAAGAGCCCAGGGCCAGATGGCTTCCCAGGGGAATACTACCATTAATTTAAAGTAGAATTAATATCTATTCTCCTGAAACTGTTCCAAAAAAATAGAAATGGAAGGAAAACTTCCAAATTTATTTTATGAGGCCTGCATTGCCTAGATCCCAAAACTAAAGATTCCATCAAAAGGGAGAATTATGCACCAATATCCTTGATGAACATGGATGCAAAAATTCTCACCAAAATATTAGCCAATAGGATCCAACAGTACATTAAAAGGATTATTCAGCATGACCAAGTGGGATTTATTCCTGGGCTGCAAGGTTGGTTCAACATCTGCAAATCAATCAATGTGATACAATACATTAATAAAAGAAAGAACAAGAACCATATGATACTCTTAATAGATGCTGAAAAAGCATTTGACAAAGTACAGCATCCTTTCCTGATCAAAACTCTTCACAGTGTAGGCATTGATGGTACATTCCTCAATATCATCAAAGTCATCTATGAAAAACCCACAGCGGATATCATTCTCAATGGGGAAATACTGAGAGCTTTTCCCATAAGATCGGGGACATGGCAGAGATGTCCACTATCTACACTGCTATTCAACATAGTACTAGAAGTCCTAGCCTCAGCCATCAGAGAACAAAAAGAAATAAAATGCATCCAAATTGACAAAGAAGTCAAACTCTCACTCTTTGCAGATGATATGATACTTTATGTGGAAAACCCAAAAGACTCCACTCTAAGACTGCGAGAACTCATACAGGAATTCAGTAAAGTGTCAGGATATAAAATCAATGCACAGAAATGAGTTTCATTTCTATACACCAACAGCAAGACAGAAGAAAGAGAAATTAAGCAGTCGATCCCATTTACAATTGCACACAAAATCATAAGATACCTAGAAATAAACCTAACCAAAGAGGCAAAGAATCTGTACTCAGAAAACTGTAACGTATTCATGAAAGAAAATGAGAAAGACACAAAGAAATGGAAAAAATGTTCCATGCTCATGGATTCGAAGAACAAATATTGTGAAAATGTCTATGCCACCTAAAGCAATCTACACGTTTAATGCAATCCCTATCAAAATACTATCAATTTATTTCAAAGAAATGGAACAAATAATCCTAAAATTTATATGGAACCAGAAAAGACCCCAAATAGCCAGAGGAAAGTTGAAAGAGAAAACCAAAGTTGGCAGCATCACAATTCCAGACTTCAAGCTCTATTACAAAATCAAGACAGTGCGATAGTGGCACAAAAACAGACATATAGATCAATGGAACAGAATAGAGAGCCCAGAAATGGACCCCCAACTCTATGGTCAACTAATCTTTGACAAGGCAGGAAGAATACCCAATGGAAAAAAGACAGTCTCTTCAACAAATGGTGTTGGGAAAACTGGACAGCCACATGCTGAGGAATAAAACTGAACTATTTCCTTACACCACACACAAAAATAGACACAAAATGGATGAAAGACCTCAATGTGAGATAGGAATTCATCAAAGTCCTTGAGGAGAACACAGGCGGCAAACTCTTTGACCTCAGCCGCAGCAACTTCTTCCTAGAAACATCGCCAAAAGCAAGAGAAGCAAGGACAAAATTGAACTACTGGGACTCTATCAAGATCAAAAGCTTTTGCACAGCAAAGGAAAAAGTCAACAAAACCAAAGACAACTGACAGAATGGGAGAAGATATTCGCAAATGACATATCGGATAAAGGGCTAGTATCCAAAATCTATAAAGAACTTCTCAAACTCAACATCCAAAGAACAAATAATCCAATCCAAAAAAAGAAAAAAAAGAAAGAAAGAAATGGGGAGAGGACATGAACAGACATTTCTGCAAAGAAGACATTAAAATGGCCAAGAGACACATGAAAAAGTGCTCATCATCACTCGGCATCAGGGAAATACAAATCAAAACACAGTCAGATATCACCTCACACCAGTCAGAATGGCTAAAATTAATAAGTCAGGAAATGACAGATGTTGGCGAGGATGCTGAGAAAGGGGAACCCTTCTACACTGTTGGTGGGAATGCAAGCTGGTGCAGCCACTCTGGAAAACAGTATGGAGGTTCCTCAAAAAGTTGAAAATAGAGCTACCCTACGACCCAGCAATAGCACTACTGGGTATTTAACCCTAAAGACACAAATGTAGTGGCCCAAAGGGGCACATGCACCTAAAGGTTTATAGCAGAAATGTCTACAATAGCCAAAATAGGGGAAAAAACTAGATGTCCATCAACAGATGAATGGATAAAGAAGAGGTGGTATATATATACAATGGAATACTATGCAGCCACAAAGAGAAATGAAATCTTGCATTTGCAATGACGTGGATAAAACTAGAGCATATTATGCTAAGCAAAGTTAGTCAATCAGAGAAAGACAATTATCATATGATCTCTCTGATATGAAGAATTCGAGAGGCAGGGCTGGGGCGCAGAAGGGTGGGGGGGAAATGAAACAAGATGTGATCAGGAAGAAGACAAACCATAAGAGACTCAATCTCACGAAACAAACAGGGTTGCTAGGGGGTAGGTGGGTAGGGATAGCTGGGTAGCTGGGTTATGGACATTGGGGAGGGTATGTGCTATTGTGAGTGCTGTGAAATGTGTAAGCCTGATGATTCATAGACCTGTACCCCTTGGGCAAATAATACATTATATGTTAATAAAAATTTTTAAAAATATCAAAATAAATAATAAAAACAAAACAAAAAAAATTAAGAAAGATTTTATTTATTCGAGAGAGCAAGGATGAGAAAGTGAGAGATCAGGAACAGGGGAGAGGTTTAGAGGGAGATGCAGACTCCCCACTGAGCAGGGACCCAGATGATGGACTCTATCCCAGGACTCGGATCATGACCTGAGCTGAAGGCAGATGCTTAAGCGACTGAGTCACCCATGTGCCCCTAAAAAATAGGTTTTAGAACAAAGCCTGTAACAAGAGAAAAATAATCAATCATAAAGGGAATAATCCAGCAAATACATAACAATTATAAATACTTATGCACCCAAATGGGAGCACCCAAATACATTAAGCAACTTATAGCAAATATAAAGGAAATGATGGATAGTAACACGATAATAGCAGGGGAGTTTAACACACCACTTACATCAATGGACAGATCATCCAAACAGAAAACCATAAGAAAACAGGGGCTTTAAATGACACATTTGACCAGATGGATCTAACAAATGTGTCCATTTCATTCCAACCTAAAACAAATCTAACAGATTTGTTAAAACAGATCTAACAAATGTGTCCATTTCATTCCAACCTGACCAGATGGATCTAACAAATGTGTCCATTTCATTCCAACCTAAAACAACAGAGTACACATTCTTTTCAAGTGCACACGGAGCATTCCCCAGAACAGATCATCTATTACCCCACAAAAGAAGACTCAACAAATTTTTGAAAAGTCCAAGACATACCATGCATCTTTTCTGAATACAATGGTATGAAATGAGAAGTCAACCACAAGAAAAAATCTGGAAAGGACATAAATACATGGAGGTTAGATACTATGCTACTGAATAATCAATGGGTCAACCAAGAAGTCAAAGAGGAAATTAAAAAGCACATAGATACTAACAAAAATGAAAATGCAATGGTCCAAAACTTTTAGGATGCATCAAAAGTGGTCCTAATAGGGAAATTTATAGCAATACAGGTCTACCTCAAGAAGCAAGAACATTTCTAATAAACAACCTAACCTTACATTTGAAGGAGGTAGAAAAAGAAGACCAAACAAAACCCAAAGCCAGAAGAATTAAGGAAATAATGGTTACCGAAGAAAACAAAATAGAAACTCAAAAAACAATAGAATACATCAATGAAACCAGTAGGTCATTCTTTGAAAAGATCAACAAAATCAGTAAACTTCTAGTTGGAGTTATCAGTGAGAGAGAGGGAGAGGGTAAAGGAGGAGAGAGAGAGGAGAGAGAGAGACTCAAATTCAGAAAGGAGAGTGGACAAAAAACTGATATCACAGAAATACAAATGGTGATGAGAATATTTTGAAAAATTACATGCCAAAAATTAGACAACTTAGAAGAAATGGATAAATTCCAAGAAACATAAAACCTTCCAAAACTGAAGCAGGAGGAAAATTCGAACAGACCAATTACGAGCAAAGAAATTGAATCAGTCAAAAAAACATCAGAAGGTTCATTCTGGCTGGGTTCTTTTATTTCTTGTCATTAATTTTGTCGGTCTTTATGTTTGTTCCTGTTTGCTTATATACCTTATAAATCTTATTTTGGGGCTCATTTTGGCTGGGATCTCTCTCTCTCTCTCTCTCTTTCTTTTTTTCTTTTTGGCAGTGAATTCCAATTGCTCTGAAACTTCCAGCGTGCACCTTGCCTGGATCATGGTTGATCTATTCAGCTATACATACCCTCAACCACTTCTCATCAGAAGGACTAGGAGGAGGAAAACCCAAGAGGAAAAACCCAGAGACAGCGCCATCCCCCTCAGAACTATTGGATATAGACATAAACAGTATCTCCAAAAGGGAATTCAGAGTAACAATGACCCAGGTAATGTCTAGGTTGGAGAAAAACATTAGCGACAACATAGGATCTCTAAGAGCAAAACAGAGAACCGATATGGCTGATGTTAAAAATGCTATCAATGAGATCTAATCTAAATAGTCTAACAGCTACAGTAACTGAAACAGAGGATAGAATTAGTTATCTAGAGGCCAACGTGCTAGAGAAGAAAGCCCAGGAGGAGGGCTGGAACAAACTGCTTAGAAATCATGACAACAGACTTAGGGAAATAAATGACTCCATGAAACATTCCAACGTCAGAATTATTGGAATCCCTGAGGGGGTGAAAAAAGACAGAAGACTAGAAGATATAGCTGAACAAATTCTGGATGAAAAATTCACCAGTCTGGGGAATGGAGCAAGTGTTCCTGTCCTAGAGGCAGAAAGAATACCCCCCAAGATCAACAAGTCTAGAAAAATATCTAGACACATCATTGAGAGATTCACAAATTAAAATTTTAGACAAGAGGTCCTCAGGGCATCTAGAAGGAAAGAGATTCCTTACATACAGAGCAAGACCCATCAGAATAACGTCAGACTTGTCCACAGAAATCTGGCAAGCCAGAAAGGGCTGGCGGGATATCTTCAGGGTACTAAATGAGAAGAACATGCAGCCAAGAGTACTTTATCCAGCAAGACTGACATTCAAAATGGATAGAGAGATAAAGAGCTACCAAGACTGGCAAGGTTTAAAAGAGTATGGGACCACCAAGCAGGCATTTCAAAAAAATATTAAGGGAGGTTCTATAAAACAAGAAAGAACCCATGAGTGACATAGAACAGAAACTCACAACCTATACAAACAAGGACTTCACAGGCAACATAAAAACTTATCTTTCAATAATCATTCTCAACGTGAATGGCCTAACTGCTCTCATAAAATGGCACAGAGTTATAGACTGGATAAAAGAAGAGTACCCATCCATATGCTGTCTACAAGAGACACTGTGGAACCAAAAGATACATTCAGATGGGAAATGAAGGGATGGAGAACCATCTTTCATATCAACAGGCCTCAAAGAAAGCTAGGGTAGCGATTCTCATATCAGAAAATTTAGATTTTAAGCTAAAGCCTATAGTCAGAGATACAGAAGGACACTACATCATTCTTAAAGGATCTGTTCTCCAAGAAGATCTAGCAATTGTAAATGTTTATGCCCCCAATACAGGAGCAGCCAACTATTAATCAAAATAGAGTCATATTGATATGAATACATTAATTGTAGATCTTAACACACCACTTTCAGTAACAGACGGATCATCCAAACAGAAAATCAATAAAGAAACAAGAGCATTGAATGACACATTGGACCAGATGGACCTCATAGATATATACAGAACATTCCACCCTAAAACAACAGAATACTCATTCTTGAGTGCACATGGAACTTTCTCCAGAATAGACCACATTACTGGGTCACAAATCAGGACTCAACTGATACCAAAAGATTGAGATGATTCCCTGCATATTCTCAGACCACAATGCTTTGAAACTGGAACTCAACCACAAGAAAAAGTTTGGAAGGAATTCAAACACTTAGAGGCTAAAGACCAACCTACTCAATAGTGTTTGGACCAACCAGGAATTCAAAGAAGAACTTAAACAATTCATGGAAACCAAAGAGAATGAAGACACATCGGTCCAAAACCTATGGGATATGGCAGGTGGTCCTAATGGGGAAATACATAGCCAACCAAGCCTCACTCAAAAAAATTGAAAAATCTCAAATATGCCAGCTCTCTTTACACCTTAAAGAACTGGAAAATCAACAACAGATTAAGCCAACCCCATGCACAAGAAGGGAAATAATCAAGATGAGCACAGAGATCAACGAGTTAGAAACTAGAGAAACAGTAGAACGCAAGCAACAACAAAAGCAGAAGTTGTTTTTGTTTTTTTTAAAGAATCAATAAGATCGAAAAACCACTGGCCAAACTCTTCCAAAAGAAAAGAGAGAGGACCCAAATTAACAAAATTATGAATAAAGGGAAGAGATCATGACTAACCCCAATGAAATAGAAATTATCATCAGAAATTATTATCAACAGCTATATGCCAATACGTTAAGCAACCTAGAAGAAATGACGCATTCCTGGAAACCTATAAACTTGCAAGACTGAAACAGGAAGAAATTGACAACCTGAATAGACCAATATCCAGCAATGAGATTGAAGCAGTGATCAAAAACCTCCCAAAAAATATAGCCTAGGACCTGACGGATTTCCTGGGGAATTCTACCGAACATTCAAAGAAGAAATAATATCTATTCTCCTGAAACTGTTTCAAAAAATAGAAACAGAAGGAAAACTTCCAGAATCTTTCTATGAAGCCAGCATCACCCTGATCCCCAAACCAGGAAAAGAGCCCATCAAAAAGCAGAATTTCAGACCAATATTCCTGATGAATATGGATACCAAGATTCTCAACAAGATCCTAGCTAATAGGATCCAACAGCACATTAAAAAGATTATTCATCATGACCAGGTGGGATTTATCCCTGGGATGCAAGGGTGGTTCAACATTCTCAAATCAATCAGTGTGATAGAACAAATCAATAAGAGAAGAGAGAAGAACCACATAGTCCTCTCAATTGATGCAGAAAAATATTTGACAAAATACAGCATCCATTCCTGATTAAAACTCTTCAAAGTATAAAGATAGAGGGAACATTCCTCAACTTCATAAAATCTATCTATAAAAAACCCACAGTAAATATCATTCTCAATAGGGAAGGCTGATAGCCTTCCCTTTGAGATCAGGAACACAAGAATGCCCACTCTCACCACTCTTGTTCAACATAGAAGCCCTAGCGACAGCAATCAGGCAACAAAAAAAAATAAAAAGTATTCAAATTGGAAAAGAAGAAGCCTAACTCTCTGTCTTCACAGATGATATGATACTTTATATGGAAAACTCAAAAGACTGCACCCCCAGGAGGAGGAGCAAGATGGCGGAGAAGTAGGAGGAGGAGATAGTGACTGATCCCAGAAGTTCAGCTAGATAGTTATCAAACCACTTTAAACAACTACAAACTTAGCAGGAGATAGAAGAGAAGAAGAACAGCAACTCTATGAACAGAAAATCGATCACTTTCCGGGAGGTAGGACGTGCGGGAAAAGTGAATCCACAGCGACGGGAAGACAGACCGCGGGGGGAGGGGCCGGCTCCCGGCAAGCCGCAGAGCGGCGGAGCACAAAACAGGGACTTTTAGAAATCTGCTGCAGGGCCTGGAGGCTGCCAGAGCGCGGCATTGGGGCCTCCAGACACAAAGAGCGGCGGGCAGGATGAGCGGCGTATTCTCCGCCCAAGTTAGCGCCTTTGGCTCGCGCCCTGTACGCCGCGCGAGGGGGAGAGAACCGGAGGCGCCCTCCGCCCAGAGGCCGGAGAGAACGCGGCCGCTTGGGGCAGGAATCTGAGCGCACCTGCGCGGACCGGGAGCTGGACAGCAGTCGCGGCGCGGGCAGCCACCAGAAACCAGTTTCCTAGACCTCGCGACAACCCAAAAACAAGAAGACAATAACCACAGGGCCCCCATAAAAGTATACAATTCCTACAGTAGGGGAAATCAATATATCAAGCTCCCAATAATACCCCAAAACGAGTATATTTCATAGATACAAGGTTTTTTCTTTCTTTCTTTCTTTTCTATTTTTTCTTTTTATTTTTCACTAATTCTCATGTTTCCTTTTTTTTTTTTTTTTAATTTTTGTTAAACTACTTAACATTACACCTAGAGGCTTAATATAACATATGGAAGAGTTGTAATCACCCTCCCATCTTATCTGTCTGTCAGTATTTCTATGTATCTACTTTTGTTCTGGTATTACATAAACCTTATTCGTGAGGTTCATTCTCACTAGGTTCTTTTATTTCTTGCCATATACTTTCGTCGGTCTTTATGTTTGTTCGTGTTTGTTTATATACCTTATAAATCTTATTTTGGGGTCCATTCTGGCTGGGATCTCTTTTTTTTTTTTCTCTTTTTCTGTCTCTCTTTTCTTATCTTCATTCTTTCTTTTTGGTGGTGAATTCCAATTGCTCCAGAACCTTCCAGGGTGCACCGTGCCTGGATCGTTGGGGATATATTCAGCTATACATCCTCTCATCCACTTCTCATCAAAATGACTAGGAGGAGGAACACCCAACAGAGGAAAAACCCAGAGACTGCGCCCTCTCCCTCAGAACTA